>ML133387.1:1464727-1546896 GCA_003864495.1 Nemopilema nomurai | reverse complement strand
GGCAGGCATCGCCGAGGCCTTGCTAAGATACGCAGAAAACAAGAAGAGCTTTATGAATCATGAAATATGACAGTGGAAATAAAAAAATAGAAAATAAAACAACTAGAAAAATTACCTTAAACTCTTCAAAAATTTTTGTATTTCCTTCTAATGCCTTCATTCGATTTTCTTTGAAAGCTCATTCAGTCTCTGAAATGCGAAGAAACATGATCCAAAATGCTTTGTAAGAAAAACATTAAAACAGAGGTTGTTTGTGGAAGGCGTTTAACCGGAAGCAGAACTCTAGAGAATCAAGAACAGGGAATTGCCAGGACAATAGCTTAAAGGACAATCGATTAACGGCATAATCGCAAATACCATTGGAGTCCATGGTCGGGTCTTTCTTTGCAACACACACCATCAGACAATGGAGAGAGAAATACATCTTTTGTGAAAAAGACAGCAAAATGATGATTAAGAGTAAAATCAACCTCACTTACCCATTTATTCTCTGTTTCTTTCATACTTTTATTTACATGGTTTAAAATATCCTGCAAAGAGGAACAAACAACATTTACCATGTTATCAAGCCACATAGCAACACCAAATATTAAAACTCTGTTTATGCCACTATGAATAAAAATCCAGCTAAAATAAAAAAAATTCCTGCTTTCTGCTTTCGGTAAAACATAAAAAAGCATTAGCAGAAAATTTTTCAAGCTGAAATTTTTTTTAACTTCTTATCGTGGTCTCTTTTATGGCAATCTGACATAATTGTTGAAAGAACATCAGGAAATGACCAAAATAGAAAAGGAACGAATCCATTAAGAATCTTTCAACATCAGTAGAAGGCAATGGTGTTTGTCATAAACATGGCTGCCCACCTTACAACTTCGAGCACATTTTTCCAGCTCTTTATGTTCTGCGTTTGAGGCTGCAATTGAAAGATTATTCATTAGCTGAAAAATTGAGCAGCAAATCATATAAACATCAATTTCTAAAAATATCAAAATATATCAAAATATAACAATTGTATCACGGACACAGGAAAATAAAATCAATTCAACTTCAGCTGACATGGAGAAACACACATATATATTTATGAGGGAAAAAGTATAACAAATGTGCAAAAACAAAAGGTAGCTGTCGTTTACTCCAAAATCTAGTTCCTTGACTCGATCGTCATTCCTTCGTTACGAAGCGTCAATCGGGCTCGAAACCTCAAGGGCGAAAGCACATTGTACTGTGGAAACCTCTACAATGGGCGAAACCTCTACAATGGGCGAAACCTCTACAACGGGCAAAGCCTCTACAATGGACGAAACCTCTACAATGGGCGAAACCTCTACAATGGGTGAAACCTCTACAATGGGCGAAACCTCTACGATGGGCGAAACCTCTACAATGGGCGAAACCTTTACAATGGGCGAAACCTCTACAATGTTGCACATGTGAATACTAACCTGGTGTTGCCTTCAGCATTTCTCTGAGTAGCAGAGGATATTTCGTGAGTCGCTGATGAGTGTTGGCCATTATGTCGTTGAACTTGAGTCGCCTGCAATACTTCGATTCTTCCTGTCGCTAAAATTATATAAACAAACCTTTAAAGATGTATATGCATGTTTAAATAATTCAATCGGAAAAGTCATCAATGCTTCGAGAGGGTGAAACATTTCGTGAATCCAAGATAAAAGTACACAAATCAATGAATCGTAAAACAGCCTAGCCGTGATTGGTGCATTCGACAAACAATTGACCAATAGAAAAGCAAGGCCGACCCATGCGCAACAGTAGTATTCAATGACGTCATAACTCCTAATGACCAGAGCACGTACAGTGCTTCGCAATATTTGATATGCGTTTGGAAGAGAGGCATACACCGTTATAAACCTATGGTAAATACAGCAAATTAGAAAGGGAAGTTCCAGAACATCAATCGAACTTCAGAAATCAAATGAAAAAGAATCGAGCTACTTACGGCCATGAAAGTTGCTAACTTGCTGTCCTTCTTTATCCGGTTCTAAAAAGTAAATTTCAAAACGATTTGTTAATGACTAATTTCTGCATACTGAAACGTGGTCCGGTTTTTAGAGCAAAGAAAAAGTTTTATAAATAAATAGGCCCTATTGTAAATAGTTCTTTATGCCATTCTTGTCTGCAAAACAATATATAGTCAAAACAGTTCGGGAATATATTTCTGATCTAGGGAAAAAATAACAAAAAGCATTATTGAGTCTAGCGTAATTGCACGTAAATTTCAAAAATAGCAATGAATTATGCATAATCATAATTGCAAATGAATTATGCTATGTACGTTGAGTGCAAATAAGTTGATTATTCACTGGCCAATAAGATATGATGATTAAGTGCAAATAAGATGATTAATCACTGGCCAATCATGCTTACGCTTCGAACTCCTGCCTACCAGTACGAGGCTATTCGTGCAATGCATTCGAGGCTATTGTCAGTCTATCAGACATTGTTTATAATCAATCAATACAAGGCGCAGAACTGATGGGAATTGTACTCTGCATCATTTCAAATTCGAAAGGGCTTCATCCACCGCGTACCTTGAGCATTTCCATGGCCATTCTCTGGTTGTGGTTGAACAGCGCAGCGACCTCCTTCGCTTTTTCGCCGGGGGCCCCATCAAACTAGAAAAAGACGAAGCGATTTAGTCACTGCAGATTCTGGCATATTAACAACAACAGCTTCCGCGATAATTTCAGCAACAACAACAGCAACAACAACAGCAACAACAACAACAACAACAACAAGCAGCAACATAAGGTCGGTAAATAGTAGGACAGATAGTGACGGGGGTAGAGAAAAGGGTGAAAGAGCTTCAGATCTATTGTACAATCTCATCACCAATTTCAGTGGATTGACAGATGAATATCATTCAATATATCACTCATTAGCCATTCAATCCAAAAAACAAAATCTTGAACGCCCATCCCTTGCGATGCGAGCATTTGATGCTCCAAGCAAAAACATGTGCCTATTCAATTCCAAATAATACATTAGCTCTTCAATCCAAAACACAAAATCTTGAACGCCCATCCCTTGCGATGCGAGCATTTGATGCTCCAAGCAAAAACATGTGCCTATTCAATTCCAAATAATACATAGCTCTTCAATCCAAAACACAAAATCTTGAACGCCCATCCCTTGCGATGGAGCATTTGATGCTCCAAGCAAAAACATGTGCCTATTCAATTCCAAATAATACATTAGCTCTTCAATCCAAAACACAAAATCTTGAACGCCCATCCCTTGCGATGCGAGCATTTGATGCTCCAAGCAAAAACATGTGCCTATTCAATTCCAAATAATACATCATAGACCTGTCCTAACGACATTCTAGCTTTGCCAACAGCCAGTTTTAGCAAATTAAGTACCCCCGTACTGTACTTTGAATAAAACGTTACTCACTCTTGCCAGAATGATATCCGCAACTGAGGTTATGACATCGCCCTGTTGGGCGCACCTCGTGTTCATATCTGCCAGGAGCGAGGCTAGACAAAAAATGATTCGCGATTTAATATGAGATTTCAGCAATAACGTTTTGCAGTTTACGACGAATCGACGTAATATCAAGGATTTGCTGGTATTTGGAAGCGTACAGCTAAACATCACTCGTTTCTGCAACAAAATCATGGTTTCTAGAAAACTTTAAAGAAGAATGACAAAAGGCATTTATCAGACATTTTTTAATCAGTTAACTGATTCCCCCATTAGTCAGAGAATTCAACGTGTTACCCCTTAGTCCATCATCAACGAAAGAGTTGGAACTCCGCACGCCCTATCGAACAAAACAGTTTCTACACATAACTACCAAATACAATCCAAATAATGCGTTTGCATTGTTTGAAGTCGGTGAAAAAGTTCAGATACTTACTGTGAATTTCGATTAATTCTTCAAGATTCGGGAAAATTTGTTGTACCATTTCTGGTGGCATGATTTGTTTTCTCTTCATCGGTTTTAAAAACACCTGAAAAATAATTAAAAACGCGAAATCAGAAATCTGCCTCCCATAGAGCGAAAAAAGATGATTGATGATCCAACAGCTTTACACGGTAAATGGCTCTACGGTAGTGATATTATTGGGACTCATTTTAAACACGAACCGGTAATTTTTAAACGAAAATTCACAAAAAAATAATCCATCTGACTCTAGCTATCATCGCTGTAGAATGAATCACGAATTACTTTTGCAGTCTCACACCAAATCTCAACGGGTATGTTTGCAATCCTCGAGAGAATTAGCATTCGTGTCTTACCTAATAAGCGAGTCTTACTTGTGAAAAGAGATTCAGTAGACAAGAATGCGTATTACCTTCTCTAGAACTTTTAACTGTCTAACGTGAGTCTTTTCTGTGTTTATTAGCTCTGTGAAAAGATCAATACGGCATAGAAATTAATTCATACATAAATTAAAGATATAACGTGGAGCGTATTCTTAGATGAAGAAAAATTAGCTGCTTTTTAGACGTGAAAAACCTGATCACACGAGAATTAGAACAGCATCAATCGAAAAGCACTTAATCCAATGGGCGGAGATCAGCAACCGTTATGCGGATACAAAGGAGTACTTTTTAATCTTCTTCTTAAAAAACACATCATCGAAAGATTAAAGCGAGATTCTAGTGCTTCTTAAATCTTCTCGAACACAGATCGTTAAGTCGTTTTGAAGGCCTGTAAGTCGATCGACGTCAGAGTTTTTCAGGTTTTCTGATTTAACAGACTTGATAATTTGTAACTCCAAACTGCAACAAATTGCCAGGAATACCCCCCCCCCCCCCCCCCGTTGTTTTAGACAGAGCAACTTAAATCAGAGATGAACTTCTTCTCCCAAATATTTAGAAATGAGCTAGCGGTAAGAAGTTGCATTTGAAATACGAAAATGAAGGTTGTATTAAAATGAAATTTGTCAGATATTTACCGTGAATAACTTCTTGTCTTTTTACTTCCTTATCTTTAAGCTTTTTTATGATCTGAAAAAGAAAACACCTGGTTATAAGTCATTTTGAAAACGAAAGAAGGTGCACCCACCATTAAATTACTCCCAGCTTTTATCCTCTTCGTGGATCTCGAAGAATCAAATCACAAGCTTGATCATGCCAGTGATCATGATCGTGACAAACCACAGAATGAATTGATTAGCCTTGTGATTAGCATGATTCGGATCAAAATAACCGGGCCACCAAGCCGAAGAAACAAAAAGCAGAATTCATTGCTCAGAAAGGGATGCATGCAAAGAAGTTGGAAACTTGCGCGTACCTTTTTGTCCACCATTTGTGACCATGGAAGAGAAGGAACATCATCCAGTTCAAGTTCTTCGTCCTTATAGAAAAAATAGCAAAATTAGGCCATTAACAAAACATCAGATTTCGAACACAGGCAACTTTGTGTATTTACAAGATCTGCATTACCAAGGCAACAGAAAGAACATTTAAAGCAACAGACATTTTAAGGCAAGGACGGTACATTAGTATCAAACAGGAAATTCTGAAATCAGGATAAACAACTCCGTAAACAATAGCATGTTTGAAAAAGGTCAATTCGTGTCAAGTACAACAGGTCATCACGATAGGGAAGTTAATCAAAACGCATGCAAATGCAACATGTTCAACATGCATGCGTAACAAAGTCAACGCGTGCGAATATGAAAACATGGAGCTTACCTGTTCTTCTTCTGAAAGAAATGATAAAGAAAGACACCGATTAGAAATATGGCAACAAAATTCACGCTAGTGTCAATTGAAAGGAAGTAGGCGATAAATGAGTTATCAATAGCAGAAATATTTCTCAAGAGGCTTTGCAGGTACGAAAAAAGGCTGTCTCACTTTAATTCCAGAATGAAGAGGATTAAACGGTGTTCAGAAAACGTGTGACGTCATTATGTAAAGCTAAAGAACTGAAAGGCATAAGGAAATGCAGACAGTGTCCAAATCGCGTTACCTTCGTCGGACATGGGCGGAGAGTCTGGCTTCCTGGTGTACGGCTGTGCTGCGTATACGCCATTGTCCATGTTTAAGCCGTCCCTGTCAGCAAAACATGACAACAATCAACTGGAGACATTAGAGTACGTCTTCCTCGCAGGACGCCCATCCAACATATTTGCAAGCGCCTTTTGCTACTGGCCCGTCGCTGTTGCAAATTGCTTAACACACGAATATGTTATTTCAATGACATAGTCATTCAAATGGTAATTATCAAGAATTTGATTCTCGATTTAAGCTGGTTTTTTGGAATAGTAACACGGCCTAAATGAAAAATCACACCAAGCTTAAGGCCAATCTTACTGCTAATAATAATCCCTTCCCAAGCATGCACTCCCTTGAAAATATTTCTGCCTGATCTTTTCAACATGAAGACAAAGAAAAACTTACGCCTTTTGTCCGATCTTGTCAGTGCTTAATGACGTGATGGTCTTCTTCCGATCTCGGTCTATCAGCCGAACAAATTCTCGAGTCATCTAAAAAAGTGGAAAGTAGAAAATGAAGACGGATAACAAATACGCACATGCAAATGTTCTCCCTGTTAATGTTTTCAGTTCTAAAACGCGAATAGAACCTTATGGTTTAGGTCTTCATGTTCTTTATCTTACTCAGAATGCCTTAAAAATGAGCACATGGTGATCTAGGAAAACTGAGCAACCCTTTGTTACAGTAGCTTTAAGTAGAAAAGAAACAACAGTTGTGGGGGTCAGCAAAACGAGTAAGGCCGGAGGAGACCTTGAGAAATAGCATAAGAGGCATGAGAAATGGATCATGGCGTGGAAGACATTTTAAACACGCAAAAGAACGAGGAAAGAGAAGGCACCCACCTTAACACTCTGAGCATGAGTTAAATTGTTCTTTTTCGTTGGGTAGTCACTAGAATGAAATGAAAATTCACAACTGACCATCACGATTAACAAACTGATAACGATTAGAAGATCAGTATTTTACAGAAAGAAAAGATAAAGGCTTAAAGAAAACCTAAATCCAGGCATTAAATGCCTTCCGTTTAATGGGGAATGTTACTATTCACACAAAGCAGTGAAATATAAATTATATTAAAACCACTAATCTCTAAGCACTGATTTAATTGCACCATATTATTCATTTCATTGTAATATTTTAACACAATCTTCATATATATATATATTCATGAAACGCGCGTTCTAGTCTTCCTGGCCATCTGACAGGGGAACATCTGAGGCTTACTGGCTGTTTCAAAGAGCCACTCTTTCCAACACTGATAAAAACAGTAGAGCAAGCCTGTTTAGACCGATAATTGATTTAACCAAAAGCACGTGACTAGCAAAGAAAGTACGTGACCTCATGCGTGATTTCTGATTGGTTAATAGCTCCTTCAGGCGGTGGTGATTGGACAATGCGATTCCAAATGTCTAGTAAATGTTTTACGACTGGCGGCAGCTCAGACGTGAACTCAAAACAAGGACTTACCCCTTCGACTTTTTACTTTCCCGGTGATCGCGAGTAATTGGTTCATGAAGCCCCTCCTGAAAGAGAACTCGCGACTCAATCAAAGGATCAAAACTTTAATAATCAACCATTAAATTCAGACGCGATCACATTAAAGATTAGCTTCACATTCAGACTGCGCTTTATATTCAATACTTGGAAAGCTGTGAGTGGAGCAAAAAATTTCTTAATAGCTTATCAACTATCATTGAATCAAGTTAAAGGGAATTGGAGCATATTTAAGTGGCTCCGAGCCAGCAAGCTCGAGTTGTCAATCAAACGTCAACCAATCACAAGTATCCATCTACCATTTCACGTGGTCAGTTCCACTGTAGATTGCACGCGATATGCCTTTGAATCTACTTCACGTGCACAGTTACAATGTGACTACACTGCGCAGGCTCTGTACTGTCTATTTTTAGAAAGTGCTTGATATACGCTTCTATTCCCTTTAAGCTGAAACTTCAGCGAGGATAAAATATTGGTTCGGTTTAATATGCGAGAAAAAGAGGAATTTGTTGATCAAGAGAGTTTTTCAGACTTTTCGTGACAAAACTCATTGATATCAAGTCAAACTCTGAGAAACTGTTCGCTTCTACAATGTGAATATCAGATGGCTTACCTCATACGGACCAGGTGATCTAGAAAAGAGAAGAGGAAAACAATTTTAATCACTTGTTTATCGATAGAAGTCATAAGAAGACATCAAAAAGGTGATCGGGATCAAAAAAATTAATATACTTTGAAAACACTAGTGCTGATCAAAATTATGAATGAATTTATGCTAGGGATGGAGTTTGTCTTTTACAAAATAGGGAAATATTAAAAAAAAAACAGACATGATTTAAGTTCAAAAGGAAGATTTCCCTTAAAACGACTATTTCTAAAATTGTCAATGAAATTTCCTAAATTCATTACTTTGCAAAAAAAACTAAACCCAGTTGAACGACCCAGTGCAAATGTTGGTAACCTAATGCAATTGAGAAGCTTAAGATGCAGGATTTAAAAAAATACTCAAATGTAATTAAACGTGCGATCTATAAATTATTTACGATATTACTAAACTTTCAGGTTAATCCTGCCATTAAATGAACGACTGCGCTCAACGTCTTATCTTCTCCCCATGTCACGATGGCGAAATTCAACGCAACTGTTTCCCCAAAGCCTTACCATTTCGCCGAATCTCTCGTTTAATAGATAAGAGAAATCAAGTCTCAGTTATACAAACAAACGCAAAAAGTCGCAATAGAAACGTGGAAAAGTTATCAATCTGGTAAATTCACGAGGAGAAAGAATTAGTGCCGATATCACGATCTCTCAGAGTTGGTGCTGCAACAGAAATCGCTTCGAGATGCCTGCAATGATAAGGTTCGACCTAGAATCGCCTCGGTTATAATCATTGAAAATTGGTCTGATCGAGGGAATAAGTGAATGGGTTCGAGAGAAAGTGTGGCTTTATTTTCTTATGAATTCTGAGGTATTAATATAGTTTGGGTACAGAAAATCCAGACACATGATGTTTCCAAACAGTTCATGAAGAATTTCAAAGCATGAAACGCTAGCAGATCACCCAGTAACTAGCCACTCTGTTTAGCAAAGAGATACGCAGCTGATTCGAGTCCTTTCTGGATCCATCGGTCGTAAATGGATGACCTTGAAGATGCGAATCCAGACGGTTAAATGCTGAGCCAGCCAATGGCTACAACGTCACTTGGATATGATCATTGGGGCGTGGTCACAGGTGGACCTCAGTGATATGATAAATGAAATCGGTGGCTAAATAACAAATTCCACAATCAGCATTCTATACAACAAGTAAAAATTTGCGAAGGATCCTTTCATTCTATACTTTACTGAGGGATCCAGTAAAGCATCTGATTACAAATAGTGACAAAATCATGTCATGATAGCAAATTTTGGAGATTTCCATTAGTAGAATGGTGTTCTAACGAACATTTAGCAGAAAGCTTGAAGAGGGTACTAACTAGTAGTTGATTCAGTGGATTTGAATCAGCACATGATTTGCAAATCAGACGACAACACTTCCAAGTAATTTCTCGTAAGGGCATTCACTACCAGATATCACTAGAGATCATCAGATGTAACTAGAGATCACTAGACATCACTTGGCATCATCAGACATCATCAGACATACTTGGCATCATTAGAGATCATCAGACATCATAAGACACCACTTGATATCACTAGACATCATTTACTAGACGTTACTAGAGATGATCAGACATCACTAGAGATCATAACCAGCTACCCAAACTGTTACAGAACATGTCCCAATGTCATACTGAAAATGATACTGGCGTAAAACGACTTGCTTTTAAGAGAACCTGGGGGATGACCTTAGCAATCAGATCCTAACTGTTGACTGTTTACCGTTTTCATGACAACTGGCACTTCAGCCTAAATGACCAAGATCAAATGAGTGGCAATCGTCATATCCATATCGCGTCATATCAAAATGACCAAGGGCAAACTCAGAAGACAGAGCCAAATACAGCAGCGTCACAGCCCTCGAAATCCCACCCAAAAACAACTAATTATGGTGCAGAATTATGCTATGCAGCAACAAGATTAGGCTAAAAGTGTGTTTATGGATGAGTTGGAGAGGGAGACAAATGTGTGGGTGGGTGGAAAAGATTTCCACGGCGACAAATGTAAACAGACGAGATAGAAAAAGTCACGTCACATGTTGACGATAGAAAAAGTCACGTCATATGCTGACTTGAAAAATAAAGCACAAGAACGAATCACCTAAAAGCAAAGTGGCCTCGTTCCTTGAAATCGCTTGTGTTTACAACGACGGTTCTGATGTCAATTCGCAGATTTACCCCGGGGTTTTGGTTGGGGGAAGTATAGCACGCAATAAAATGTGTGAGAATGAATGGGATTAACAACTATCAAACCTCATTCTTATGATTATTATTGAGAAACCTAAAAATTCTCCATGCGTAAAAGGAATTTCGATGTTAGCCGAAATCAAGTGGGCCTAAGATTTGTTCAGGAAGAGAACTTTACCGAAAGTAAAAGAAATAGATAGACAAGAATTTTAACTGTTATGAAAAAAGAAGACCGAGCGTGTAAGGGTCCGGAACTCTCGACAAATGAGAAGAAGTTCACTTACTTGCTTGAGCTTTTCTCAGCTTCTTGATCAGATAAAGTTTGCTCCTCGCTGTAAACAAAAATATCCAACATTATCGCCTCGGTTTGCTACGTGATAATTTGCTAACAAAAAATTCTGACAAGCATAAAAATACTGCGACCGATTTCGACAGACCTTAGCCGAAAGTTAAGGTAAAGCGGTAATATTGCTGTGAATGGTGGCTCCATACTCCGCGATTCCATGTCCACGCCATGGGCATGTTGAAGACCACGAAGTGGGCGAGTCGAATAGACCGTCATTTGAACAATCACAAGTCTACCTGTTGAAAGGTTTGAGGTAAAACGCGGAACACGATACGCTGAAGAGACCGGCGAGTCCCCAGGCCACCAGCCGGTTGACACTGCGGCAATGAAAACCGGCTGCCGGTATGAATGTCGGAACCATAGACCTGTCGGGCACTGACGGAATTAATAATAGCACGTCAAATCAAATAAACTTCGTTTCTGGATGCTCAATGTGAGCCAAAACATGGTCAATTTGCTCAAAACCTCAACAGTTAGTCCCAGGTTCCCCCGAAAATGTCATGAGAACGCAATGGATGATGGGACAACAGGGAGCGCAGAAGCCGAAAATTCTAGTCCCAAAAATTAGATTTTCTATTGTAAGCGTTTGAATATAGAAATAGGACTAGAGCCCCGAGACTAAGATCCCCTCGCGGAAAGGGGCCGGGAGAGGTCGACTGATAAAGAATTAATAAAGGGGCGATTCTTCTTCGGACGATACTCCGTGTAAGGGGAGTCAATACAAATAGCTTCAAAACATCGTCTGCTTAGCACAAGGTCAAACCAATGATCGGAAAGGTCATCAACAGTATTGGGACTTGTCCAACGCGGAGATATACATTTGAGTCATGTGGAAGGTTGAGGTGGAATCAGAGCTCCGTCCTGATGATTCACGCAACAATGACGAAGACGATGCATTTGAAATATCAGGTTTCCTTATGTCAATGGAAAAAGGCCTCCTTGTTGCGGGGCAGCGACCATAACGTCTTGTGGTCAAAAAGTTAGAAAAAAGAAAGGGATGTTTTCCAGATAACAGGCCAGAAGAGTAAAGACCAATTAAGGAGTAGATTTGATTCTATGGAGGCCATTTCCCCTCCAGCCTGCTGACATGATGGGTGTATGACGGTATCCTTGGCAACAACAGCGTCTACGGTTTTGGTTCAAAAGGGTTCACAGTCCTGCGTCTGGACAAAAGGAGGCTGGAATGTTGAATGGGAGGCTATCTGGATGCGTCTCATCGAACAGTCCATTCTAGTTGTTTTTTTCAATTGCAGGAGCCTCAGACAGACCTAGCGCGAAAACTGTGGGTGCAAGGTGTGATATTCGGCCGTGTTGTTGTGGTTGCTAAGTAGCCGTATGTACCAACGGACACCTGAATCAACATAATAACAGCGAAAATGTATCAGATGCCTTGAAATATGGGAAACCTCGGGGAAGCAAGCCAAAAGGAGATGACAACACTTGGAGGTGACGGAACCTCGAAGAAGAACAAGCTACCAAGCAGGGAACGGAGTGGAAAATACACAGGGCTTTTAAAAACGAAATGTGGATTAATTGGTGTCTTGTTGAATAATGCTGGCAGCTCAGTGTGTGTGGCTGTCTAATAAAATTTCCATTGTTCCCATAAGCAGTTTGAGACAGTGGGGCTTTGCGTTGTGTGTAGCACGTAAGGGTGGCTATGCATTGAAGTGCTTCTGCCTACTTCCATGGGCCTTTATCAAAACAAAATATTGAGGCTAAGCATGACGTAGTTAGGCTTGGGCTGACCATCTAAGGTTACAACACAACTTGATTCAGCACGGCAAACTCCACTTCCTACTTGAATCAATGACCATCTCAACAGACGCATCACATACAGTCACTGGGCTACACACGTGGGGATCGAAATAGCCCGGCCAACTGTATAAATTCACGCCATTCAAAGCTCTACATGCCTCGAGATTTGTTTGCGAATCTTCTTCTGCTCAGTTTCATTCATTTTTACAGTCAACCCAAAGCCAATCAGAGTACCTTTAAACAGCTGCAATAATGCAATCATCGGAAGCAAGGGGGATGCCCCTAAAGTAGCTCTGTTGTCCAGGAAACCCGGCTAGGCCTAATAAAATCCCCTTGCCACTGCGAGGGCATACAGACATTGCGTGACCACAGCGGAGGAGAGCGAATGGACGGTTGCGTGACCATAGCCTATCACATTTGTCGAGACTTCTTCCACTACCAGAAAGGGCGCGAATTTATAGCAGCATCCACGCCATTTACATGTGCAAACGAAGATCAAAACAGTTTTACCGTTTAAATTGGAACACGATCACTTTCGCGACCTTTTTTGGAGAAGTTGGGATATACTTGGGAACTCTCTTTTGTAGGGTTGCATTAGCTTCGCGAAACCTGCATACTGTTAAATGGGATTCTATGAATGACATGTGGTCCGTGTTTTAGCTATTGTTCAAATGCTGGTGCCTTGTTGCTGCTGTCCGTTGGCATTAATACAATCACCATCATGTAAAAACAAAGCATTCAAGGTTGCCAAATTCTACATTCATTGACTCGATTATACTATACCTGTCTGGTAAATTAGAAAAATTGATAAAACGAAAACCTAAAATCATCAGAAAGGACGTGTAGGTTATCGCCAAGCGAGGAAACATGGAAACCGACGCGGAAGATGAAAATCATCGTTCGCCAGAAAATTTGTTGCTCTCACCAATCTGGTTTCTAAGAAGAATTACCAATTTGCGTGATGGCTGCCAAGGCAATAGAAGTTCGATGCTGCTAATGAGCAGTTCAAAAATGAGAAAGCAGCCGCAAGGGAGATTTGGAACAAGGATCAATGTACCCACTTAGTGCACAGTGATTTGGCACAACTGGTAGAGCTGTTGGACATTGGAGGTGCAAGTGTAGAGAAAGGTAACAATACGGGGATTAATGCAGAAAAATCGAGGCAGAGGTAGGCTGTTGCCGTAGCCCAGCAGATACCACTGCTAGCAGCTTACCAACCCAAGTTGGACAAGGTGAAAGGTCATTGGGGCAAGGTCTTTAGAATGTTCCACGCGATAAAAGAGACGCGCATGTTAGCATGCAGTCAAATGAAAGCGAGGCTTCTAAGAGGCAGGCAAGGGCCCTTGTTGAAAGTCCAAATCAGAGAAGTTGTCATAGCTTAGAACGCCGATAATGAAGCATCCATCGTGGTGATGCGCCAAATATAGGATTGCAACACGGCTGAAGGATCAGAGCGGTAAATGTAGCGGAGCGCTCACCATTTCGCTTTCAAATGGCGAAGCTGGTCGAAAGGCAACTGGCAACATAAAGGTCGCACGGCGAAACGAACAGGACGGTAAGGTGGAATGTTATCGAACGCGTCGAAAACAGTCGAAACCATCGAAAACAGTCGAAACCATCGAAAACCGTCGAAACCATAGTGCTAAAGCCTGGTTTCCATATAGTCTCTGAAGTCGCTGGAGTCGCCAGGATCGCTCAAAAACGGGTTAAGCGACCCCAACGACTTTATGGAAACAAGCGACTCTAGCGACTTCAGCGACTTCAGCGACTATATGGAAACCAGGCTTAAGTGAGAGAAAAAAGCCTCTTTGAAGAGCAGTGGTTGAAATCTCTGCTAACACGACAAAATTTTAGGGTTGACGAATGCCATTCAAAAATCGTCAACACGGTCTCGACCCTAGGTGAACCTTAGCTGGGATGGATTTCTTGTAGTGGACATGGGTTTGATCGGGGTTTGATCAGGGTTCGATCGGGGTTTGATCGGGGTTTTATCGGGGTTTGATCAGGGTTTGATCGGGATTTGATCGGGGTTTGATCAGGGTTTGATCAGCGTTTGATTAGGGTTTGATCGGGGTTTGATCAGAGTTTTATTAGGGTTTGATCGGGGTTTGATCGGGGTTTGATCGGGGTTTGATCAGGGTTTGATCGGGGTTTGATCGGGGTTTGATCGGGGTTTGATCAGGGTTTGATCGGGATTTGATCGGGGTTTGATCAGGGTTTGATCAGCGTTTGATTAGGGTTTGATCGGGGTTTGATCAGAGTTTTATTAGGGTTTGATCGGGGTTTGATCATGGTTTGATTAGGGTTTGACCAGGTTAAGACATGCCTCATCCCCTGAGGTCAAATCAACCAGCGCTTATGGACACATCTTTGGCGGTACAAGTCTGATGGGATAGGATGCCGCATTTTCATTAAGAAAAAACGTCGTTAGGTGAATACCTTAAAAAGCCTGCACGATCTCTGATCATACATCTACTCTGGTTTCATCAAATGCTAGAAAATTAAATTACATAACACTTTCGGTAATTGAAGCGGATTGCTGGGATAATAATTTGAAGGGGTATTCCCATGTCACGTAATAGATCATGTGCCCATAAAAATCCACCAAATTTGGATGGCGGTCAAAGTCCAAGAGGGTGAAAAATGTAGCATTGGTATTGCATAAAAAACAAATTGCACGAATGTTCTTGAAAGGTGCTAATGATCCCATTTCTTCTTCACAGAAAAAGATGATTGAAAATTACGAGGGATATTCGAGGGTACAAGTGGGAGACAAGTGGGGAGCAGCCCTAAGACTGGTAGGGCAATCAAGCACCTATTACATACTTTTTAGATAGAGGTTTTTGAGCAAACTAACATGTTTGTATTGTTGCGGCGAGCGGCACTTTTCGCAAATGATTTTGAAATTCTAATACTTTTCCTGAGCATAATATTGATATTTCTTCACACTCCCAATAGAACCACAACCCAAAATGAATAAATAGAAAAGTGGCTTCGCGTGGCGCTGCGCACAACGGAATCACAAAGCGTCGAAGGCAAAGGTCAGAACGCAGGTCACATTACGGTATGTAATTTAGGCCCAATTTGGTGACAGCAACAATGCGTCTTGCAGCTCAAATCCACAAATACTCGCTTTTTAAGCTGGCCATTCACAACACAGAAAACAAATGACGTAGACGGTTTATCGATAGAATAGAAAGTAAGAAACAGAAATGCAGGCTCGTAAACGGATCGAAATACCACGCATACGTTCAGCGGGTTCGACAAAACAAACAAAACTATTGCTTGATATCGGTGTTAAAGCAGAGAGCACAGGATCATCACGCCTTTCGATGCTACACCCTCTAATAGGGGGCAATAGGAACCCGTTGTAGGAGCATGGGTTTACGGGAAAGGGTTAGTTTCCCGGTGCACAGGCCGAGTACATGATCTCCCATTCAGACACAATTGAAGACCTATCTTGTTACTGTTGAAACACATCTTACCACAAAAATTCTTAACCTAATTAAAGATAGCAGTGATCGGATAACGAGCTGGCTTTAGACGGTACCAATGACGTCATAAAAGGATCTACTTATATTAAATAACATCATTAAGGACTCCCAAAGAGGCGGTCAATGATGACAATTCCTGATAGGTGAGATTTGTGCGGTATGGAAATCCAACGCAATGGAGCACACCTACCCATTTTCGTTATCCACAATTTCTTACCGTTTTCATTTTTCACTTTTCATTTTGCCGCGAGAGAAGGCGATATAAAAGCTGGATAATTTCAAGAAATGACAGTTAATCATGGGTTCTGATTAAAAAGAATCATCCTGTCGGTTTAATTAATAGACTTGTGTTGTACAGCCACGATGGTTGCACGAGAAAGAGGAACCAAAAATGGAAAGCGAGGAAGTAGAAAGTTGCGATGCAAAAACACATCAGTATGCAAGAATGCAGCTGGGGAGATTGCACACTGTACATGGAGGAACGTTTCTTAAAGATCTCTAACGATTGTCTCAGTGTGCGATCTAAAGACCCAGCTAGATAGAAAAAAGCCTCACCTCCGCGACCAGATCCACTTGTAGTGCTTTACAATCCTGTTTGGAAGTGTTCGCACCTTGTCGTGGCTAACATTTATCAACATCGTGGAACTTTCCACTGCATGCGAGGCCCGATCAATCAGAACTTGCACTGGTTGCAAATACGAGTGACTGACAAACAAGACTCAATCGCTCCATTCACTGGAAAATGCGGATTCCCCCAACCGCAAACGGACCTCGTTTTGAATACAAAGTCACAGGGAGTGCAGTACGACAGAGGCTCAAACGCGACAGCATTGAGAGTCTGGCGTTTTGAAATATCAACAGGCTGTACATTGGGGGGGAAACCGGGGGCTGGTTTCTATGACTAAGAAAGTTGAGTGATCGGTCGCCATGTGGGAGCCTGCCGTGGTAACAGCCTAGCATCCACGCACAACTATTCCCCTCGTTTAAAGAGCAATTGATTTTTGTCAACCAGGCAACTGTTGAGACAGGCCTTTCGTTACCAAAATAAAACTTCCTCCTTGCCTCCTGGAGATGGTGAGAACTATTTTAGAACATCGAGAACATCCTTAGCAGAACTTTTTTCAAACGGCCTCGTAGCTGACCACATCTGGGATGTTTCAGCACATGATCGAAGCCAGCAGAATCTATTGAACTGAATCTACTTGACTCGATGGAATAACCCCAGGCATATTCTACATTCTTCGGTCAGCAGGTAAGAAAAGGTTTCTTACACCCTTGAGAATATTTTATCTCTACTTGATTCACCTTTTTCTTTCCGTCACTTTTTGTATCTTCCTGGGTATTTCCGTGTCCTGATTTTTAAGAGACAACGAAAAAGAAAGTGCAGCGGTTCCAAGTAGCCCAAGTTACTTGCTTTCAAAAAAATATCTGGAGGGTGTGGAAAAAAGGCTGAAATTGACTACTAGAGCTTGGCTATGAAGGGTCTTCTGCCAAGCAGAGACTTTTTAGATTCTCAATGGAATCTGAAGACATCAGTGGACGGCGGATGACGTAGTACAAGTGGATGAGATCGAGGTGGAAGATCTGATCGAGGCTGACAAAAGGCTTCGGCCCACATGAAAGACTGCCTAATGAATAAAGCCGATTGCATAGGAAAACACACAATACAAGTGAGTTATCATCAACGCTTCCTCGGTGGCGACGCGTTTGTGGTTATCATCGCAAGCGAGGCTGGCGGGAAATGGATTAGGAAGCTCGGGCCTGCATGTGCCGGGAAGTGACATGGCTGTAGTGACAATGCAATACTGTCGTGACGACCTTTGGCTCAGAAGAAAACACTCACGACATATGCAGACGAGCCACAACCAACAACAATGGGAACATGAGAAAATGACCCACAGGTTGCTTTGATCTGGGCCTCTGATGGGACCAAAAGTGAGTAGGAAAAGGAGAGGGTGTCCTCAGAACTCGATATAAAAAGAACACAAAGAAGCGAATTAGAAATGGTAAAAATTGCAGAAATATTTGGGGGGCGTTTTTTCCGTCGCCGGAGGCCCTGTTCATGCGGAAATTCAGAGCAAAAACATTTCTTAGTCTGCGTTGAAGAAGAATTCAGTTAAAAGAGGAATCAAACTTCAGCTGCCCCAAGACAACATAACTGAACCTGATGATACGAATACGCTGAATAGGAAACAACTGGGACTTATGCTCAAAACCAACATTAATTAAAATTTAAGTTGATTATCAAAGCTGGTTGGAATCAGTGTTTCCTTATTTACCAGGCTGCGCGTGAAGAGCTCAAAGGAAATTGCTTTGCAAAGCGGCACGGAACAAAGACATCGCTAAATGGAATTAGACGTACACCTCGACTGGACGGACAAATAATTCTGTGCTGCATTGAGAATATAGGCAATAATCTTTTAATTGGGAAATTTCAAGTCTCGTCATCAAAGAAGCACGAAACAGTTTAAGCTTATTTACGGACAATTTCCAAAATAGCGGCAGGATATGAATGAGATTACTGTTTTTCAGCGATCAATCGAATTTTTTTGTATTTTTGTCAAGCAAAGGTTTTTGGCGCTGTTCATTACAAGCATGTTGTCAGCTGGAATATTCGTATCCTGTGATTTGCCTAGTGATCGTGCGATGAAGATAATGATTGCGGTGATTCTCAAAGGTGATAATGATCCGCGATTCGTCGATCGGGAGTCGATCATTGTGGTTCTCAATGCTACAACGTTTCATCCAGTTATCATAAAAACAGCAAAGAAATATAACGAAGAACAGTAAATAAATATAAACTTGGACATCAGAGCAAAGAAAAACGAGAAGGCGAACCTACCTATGTGGACTTGAATGCTAAAAATAAAATGTTAACTTTCATCAAAATCACAACTGATCAACGACAAGACTCTTCCTAAAATTTCAACCAAGATTTTGATAAAATACCCAAGGCATCAACACGAGAAGAAGTGATTGATGAAGCAAGTCTAGTGTAGCAAAAAGCATTTACAAACATTTCCCAAACAGATAGCAGAGCACATGAAGAGACGTCATAACAGAATTCTGAACTTTTAAGTTTGGATCTTGAATTTTGAAAGCAGGCTATGGGCAACCACTGGCATGGTAGAACTGATTCAAAATTTTGTGAATTGATCAACTTTGGTAGTGTAAAAACTCGTTCATTATAGAGATTTGACGGAAACGAAACCGGTGAGAAAATAGTGAATCCGCATTGCTCTACAAAATGGGTATCAAATTTCCATTAGAAACATAGTGTGACTTCATACTTTTTCTTGGTCTTCGTTGAGCGAGTTTCCTCGGCTTCTTCCTTCCATTTGCGAATCTATAAAAATGAATAAACGAAGTAAAACATTCTGTTCTTTTATGAATTTAAACGCCTCCTAGCAAATCTAGGGGTGATTGGTAAGTGGACGTACCCCCTTTCGCCAGTAAAGAAGAAAACGCCATTTTAGCATGCCTAGGCAATTAACTACATCTCCACTTCTGTGTACAAATTAATCGATAAACTCTTACTCCCTGCAGCCTAATTTTTGCTTGAAAATAAGTTGATTGCTTATAGAAGACGATCAGTTAATGCTTAGCCTACTAAGCCCTATGCGATACAATCCGCCGAATACAGTCCATTAAATACGATTAATCTGATACGACGTGTCAGTTGTCCGACACGATTTACTTGACATTATTCATTCGACAAGACCCATTCGATTCGATTCATACGATAAAAGCGTCAAATTTGACTCACGTGGAAGCGACAGGGTATCGTTGTCTGTATCATCGGTTCCCTCGATTTTGCCTGTTGAAGAACCGTAAATTGTTGCAAACATTGCTGTAATCTGAGCGATTTTTGCAAAAAGAGATTATATTCATTATATGAGGCAGAGCGCGCGCAGTCTTGCTTCGATGTCAGCAACGACTACGCAACATGGCATCGTCATTAAGAGGCCTTCAAGGCGGGAGAAATCATATGGCCTAAACAAAGTCATTGCGAAGTCATATACAGTTTGGGGATGCTAGAGCCAGTGCGAAGGAGCTTCAGTTTTGGATTTCATAAATCTCGTCACTGCAGCTCAGTGGATTGACAGATTATAAGAATTCATCATTAGCTCCTTCCCAGTGGTCGTCTAGCGCAAGTTATACTTGGTTCTACTACTGGTAATTGAAGTTTCTCCATTTGAAAGTATATGATGCCGTTTTATCAGGAGGCTTTTGAACACAACACAACAAACACAACAAATCTTAAAAAGTATATGGTGTTGGTGAAAAATGCGCGTCAAGAGTATGCACAAAATAGGGTCAGCTAGCCACGGGCAAGTGTGAGGCCAGCATTTTCATACCGAATTCATGAAACTCTTACCTGATTTTTCTCCTTTCTGTATTCCAGGCTTTTTCGAAATAATAGGTTTGTGAATCTTTGGTTTCTCCATAATCTATGAAAACAAAAAATTCAACCAATTATTATCAGAAGAGCAACTATAAATCTGGTTTTAGTTTTGAGATGTGGTGGTTCATTTCTGAGTTAATCAATCTAATGATTCTACATTTCCATTCTAGAATCATCTTTGTTGCTGGTATTTTACAAACATTTTGTTCCACAATAATTCGATTAGAGGGCCTCAGCTATACGAGCAACTTGATAAATGCTCAAGAGAATTTGAGGCAAATTAATTTGGCACTAGTTCAAATTCAGGTTACAGACATACCTTAAGTTTTCTCTTGATTCCAGTGCAAGAGACTTCGATCGAATCCATGCAATTCCCCTTGTGAACATTATACTCGCATACTAAACGATGGAAAGATTAAACTTTCAATAAGCTTTTCCGATTAACTCCATTATACTGATAAATCTATGAAACTAACATATGTTTGATCAAAACGTAGATGAAGAAAAAAACGAAGAAGGGTACAACTTTGCAAGTCGGTAGGATTGATAGGCCATGGAGCAGGGTCATGAGACCCCAAAAGAGTCCACACCATCTTCATAAAGGAACATATGGAACTTATACGTCATGGAACATATTCGTGAGAACAAATACTAGTCTAGATTATCTTCTTAAGTCATGGAGCATAGTCTAGAGATCGCAAATCTAAAACCTACGAGACTCAGTACAAAAGGAACAATAACAAATGGACGTGCAATAATAATAAAAAGATTTTCTGGCAAAAACACATTCAGCCATTATAGCTCGCTCTGCTTAAGTCAGGCATCAGTGAGAAGGCAGTATAGTCACTAATGTCGATGACGGCCATGTGGTGACAGTGATGGTGACACAAAAACATACCCTGACATTGCATCCCTTGATTTCCAATACCCCAAAGCAGCCCCTCGCAATAATTGCACAACGTGCATTCTGTGTATTGAGTACCGGTGAACTGGTGCCCCTTTACCGTTACGACCTGCGGGAAATGGGAATGACAATGAGAACAATGACACGTTGATGACTGTCAAGAGGATAGTGCAGTTCTAAAGAATTTTGACAAGTCAGTTTGAAAGCCCACTGTCAATCTGAGTATGACATCGAAATTGGCAATGGTTTAGTTATTATACAATAAAAGCAAAAAGGAGTAGAAAGGATTGTCATCAGCACGGGCTTAAATTTGTCGTTGTCTTAATTTGATTCTGTTAGCAGAGGAATTTGTACGCTAAGAAAGGATTTCCGTGGTGACAGGGGAATCTTCATTTTAACATGTGATTACAGTATTACGTAGAAACTGCATACTTTCTATGCAAGTACTATATAAAATTGCATTTGGAAGAGCCTTGTGCTTCGATTGGATTATACGCGGTTTTGTCTAACTAAACACTTAGATTGGACGTCAAGCAGGCAGCAACAAAAATAGTCAGAGGTTGACAAAAGCCTACGCAAAATAGACAAAAGACAACGCACGATCAAGAACCTTACAAATCATTCCTTTCAATAGTCAAAATCAAGAATCTCACCTTTCTACTTGCTTTGAACTTAAACAGGGAGCTTCGTTCCTTCTCTGCAAAGCTTCTATGGCGCTCTAATGGGTTTACCTGACTCCCAACCGTCTAGAAAAAGGGTATTCCAGTTTCAATACGAAACCACAAGGCTAAATGGTTAACAGTCAGCGCACCAAAATTAAGGATGATTCGCCATTGACGAAGGTGTGTTGAATACATGTAAAAACTGGGAACATGAAGGAATCGTACAAATCTCTTTTGTGTACCAAAAGCAAAGAAATATAAGGTATATTGGAGGAAAATTCCCATAAAAATTTCCGGGTCTCACTTAAAAGCGTTGAGAATTAAAAAATGAAATAAATAAATGAAATAACTAAGGTACGTAAACACCTCCTCTTTTACAGGCAAGAAAGCAATTCAACTTAGTCTACCTTGACTGACACTCCAACGTGCTTTATGAAGGTTGTTAAAGAAGATGCCATTGCCGAACTAAAACAAAAAACACTTTTATCAGAAAGATGGTTTGACGATAGCAACATGAAGGTATGAATGAGCTGGAGAGAGGCCACAACTGGACTAGGGTGTTAAGAAAGTGCACCATAGTCACTACGATAGTCACTGGTCTAGGGTAGGTACATGGCAATTGTTGATAAATCTAAGGGGCAAGCGAAAGATCGTTATTGCTTGAATATTTGGCAGCTTCGATTAGGCGATAATGTTCCTTAAGTTGTTTTAAGGGAAAATTTATCAGAACCACATTTGAAAGGCGGCAATAGCCGATGTCGCTAATGAAGAACACGAGGGCAGTTAAAAAAGGCTATTTTACTTTTCAAACACACTATCTATGGATCCTTCACAAAATGCATTCCAGAATTGAAATCTTCATCTTTAAATTAGTTTAGACTGAAAAAATAATGTTGTTGTGACCATTCGGTCGTGAGTTTTGAACATTTAAATTTTTTAGATCTGACCGCAATTTGCGATGCAGTGAAAATTTCACTGCAGCATCAAATTCAATTTAAATGTATAGAAAAAGCAAAATTTTGAAAATTGGTTTAGTTGCAGCCTGACGGCCCACACACTTTGAAATTGTCGGCACAAATTCAACATGAAGATTCCAAATCCATGATCCATTTTTGCCAAATACGAAGTTAAAATTTCCTGGATCGGATAATAGGCCTCATACTAGCTTGTCAAAATCCAGGCATGCAATTCTAGACATGAATCTATGTAAATGGTTATCAGGAATCTGTCATTTAGTCAAATTGATTACTTTTTGGCCGCATACTGTACAGATTCTTTAGGGTTCTTTTCCACTTCAGCGCTAGAATGAAAATTTTGACAATGAAACTGTGTTGTAACAGAATGATCAGAACATTTGAGATAACGTAGACAAATAAAGCTGTATTTACACAGGACATCTTTGAACTACTACAACTTCGAGATTGCACTAGCTTCAATAAAACCAAATAGACCAAGACTGGCTATTCAAACTTTTAAAGGGGCTTTGAAATCCAGAAGTCGTTGGATCTTAAGAGAATTATGATCTTGATGCAATGTTTGTTTATATTGCTTGCACACTCATGGAGGAGAGGTTTTGCAGACGAAAAAGGGGAAACAACCAGCTTATCAATTGGTTTTAAATATTATTCTTTCATTTTCATTGGTTTCCATCTGAATAGATACAGTACATTGACAAAGGAAACATTTTATTGCTTATATTTGAAGGAAAAACTGATATAAAATTGCGATGCTTATATTCAGCTGTTTCTAGATTTTTGCTTCCAGCACTAAATTTTTGTCATCCTTTCCAATCGCCCAGCATTTGTTTCTTAATGCAACTTTTTATAACAACAAAACGAGTGAATTTGTTATTGTGACAACAGTAGAAGTACCGTTTCCGGGTTGATTACAGATTTGGCCTAAAAACAGCGATTTCAGTCAAACATCAGTCTACCCAATTGCAAAAATTTAAACAAACTCAAAGCTTCTTCACAAGCGTGACTTACGTCAGAGCTTCCAAATGGGGCAAAAGGGTTCCCTCCACAATCTTCAGCTCCTTGTCTCTGTCCAAATTATCTACAAAAACAGCGGTTCGACGGTTGATGCTTTTGTTGAAAACGTAAAAGGACTCACACTCGCCGTCTTCTCCAGTTACAACTTCCTGACGCTCCATTTCACGTCAAAATGCATATATATATGTCGAGGTTTAGAAAGGCGAAATGACCAGAATGGCAACGAAATTCGCACGAAACAAAAGAAGCGGAAGCCAGATAATCTACGACGAGCGAATGTCTGCTGCAAATCGATGCCCAAGCGGAGAATGGTGGCGATGACAGATGCTGTTTGTCAAACATCAACATCAAATGGAAGCCACACAATACTTGATCTCGCAAAGTACTTGATATGACGGGCGTGAGAAATCAGCTAGTGATTGACAGCGGCTCCTCACTAGAAGTTTTCTACGGAGACTGATCGTGATTTCAATGACTGTGATTGTGATTCAAAAGCGATGAGTGATGCGATCATGATGATTCCGACCATGACGATTGCAATCATAATAGTGATCATGATAATGTTGATTATAATGGTTATGATCATGATGGCGATCAAGATAATGATTACGGTGATGCTAATCATGACGATGGCAATCATAGCAGTGATAATGATGGCGATCACGATGGTGATGGTGATTATGATAATGTTGATTATATTGATTATGATTATGATGGCGATCACGATGGTGATTATGATCATGTTGATTATGGTGATGGAAATCATTATGGTGATAATGGTGATGTTGATAATAATCGAGTAATAATCACCTTCGAGCTGGTGATCCCCAAAAAGGCTTCCAAGGCCAAGGGCTCGTTTGCTCCTGAAGTCGGCCAACTGCTCGCTGACTTCTTTAAACGCAAATGCCCTACAAAATATCACAGCAAACAACATTAACAGCTGATCGAGGGTATTCCAAGAACTGACAAAGCTGAATCGAAAAAACAATAATTTACATGGATTAATAGCCGCAGCAAAGAAATGATGACCTAGTTGAGCAAATACGATGCAAGATTAAACGTCTGCGTTTTCGAATACGACGCGTTTACAAAATTATGGGCGATCATTAAACACAGAAACTCCGAAACATGGCAGAAAAAGGATGGACAAAAATAGACTGTTAAAATTAAAGGAGAAATTGGTGATACCAACCTTGAATTACGAAATAATCTCTTGAAATCGTCTTCGCTCAGGCCTTTGCTCTTTAGATTCTCGGCTGCAAAGAACAGCAAAATTCATATCAAACAAATCTTCATATAACGGAACTTGTGCTACGCTAATCGTCCGAGAAAAAAATTAATCACTTAGGAGTATACTTATCCAAATTAAATAGAAGTTAAATAGAAGAATATTGAGGAAAAACGTACCCAATGCATGTTCAATCGACTCAGGAACACAAACTTTTAGTGGCTAAAGTTGAAAAGAAAACACTCAAATATTACGTATATATGGATAGCAGTGAATTTCCGTCAAAATGAGAGTGAAATCTGGCAAGAATGAAAACTGGCATCACTAGGTTCACAATCAACTGAGGCGGAAGGGATGGAGGCTTTCAAAACCGAATGGAAGACTTCATGAAACAAGTTACAAAACATTCTTGGGAATCAGCCCATGCTTTGCTCAAAGATTTGGCTCTTGAGAAGATTCATTTCATGACAAAACAAAGTGAGGTGATTAGCTTCTCTGAAAAGTAGATGAGAGACTTACTGCAGCTGGGGCTAAAAATGTCGAGTAGATCTCATAAGCCCATTTCCTGAAATCCTTCAGCGAGCCCTCCTCTTTTGCATACGTTTCTGTAACCAGCCAGAAAAACTGAAAAGGAATTAATAGTTTCGTTTGTACTTCAAAATCAAAAATAGCCTGCTATATGGAAACAAAGTTGGCAAAATGATGCCTAACAAAGAGAATAATGCGTTCTTGAAGGAGTAGAAGACCATATTATTGGCGTATCTACAACATAAGGGCGTGCCGATATAGGCGTATCCATTATTATGGTGGCGTTTTGGGGGGAGGCTGCAGCCCCCTTACCCCCATACGGCTACGCCACTGGCGTCAGGGTAACTCTGTTGAACAGAAAAAGCCTTACCAATGCGCTTGGGTCGCTGTTTGACATCAGGTAATGGAGAAAAACTGCCAGATGAGCTGTGGAACAAAAAGACTCATTTCAGTTGTCCATAAAAAAATTATAATAATAAAACATGGTCATCAGACTTTTATTTTCGAAGATTCTAAACAAAAAACTTGGATTGGCCTTTGATCTCCAGTATTCACATCAAACTAAGCGAGACTTTTCATCTTGATAGTTGATCATCTTGATCTTGATAGAGTGTCGAGATCAGTTGCAAAGATTGCGGGAGAGCTGCATTTATCACATCAGATCTGGGTTGCAAAATGGCGCTGAAAAGAAGGGACTCGACGAACCTGGCTTGGACTTCAACGTATCCAGGTCGACAAAGGGTCCATGATCGTCGATCTAAAGAGAATATTTAGCTGTTATAATTGAAGTGATAAACAAACTTTTGGTAATTTGAAGCAAAAGAGTTAATAGTTGTTCACTTTTTATTTTCTCGCCATTTAATCCTCTCGTATAATCATCCATAAGACAGCCTTTGCCTAAAAAGCCTCCCCAAGTTTCCAAGTCTCCAAAATTCTCTAACTCTCAAGTTTGCCACTCCTTAAAGCAATTTAATAAGCTGGCATATTTTAGCAAACAACCCCGTCTTGCCAAACTTGATAATTTTTAAGTCTAGCCTCTACATGCAAAATTCAAGAGTATAGAGCCCATGTTCAGTCAACTGCTAATTAAACAAGATTAAAAGTCGCCTTCTTTACCAGGTGCATTCTGGCTTGGAAATAAGTGATATGCGATCAAAATGCGATAAAATCTTGAATACTTGGAACTTATTATAAATAATAAAAGAACTTTCATACTATTAATAAGAAATTATTTAAAAGAAACGCTTTGCATGGATAGCCTTCAAGTGGAAATGCCTCAGAAATTCATTTCACATTTAGATTCTCACATACGAGTATAACACCGCATTACAGAAAAACGTATTTAATGGCAGAATGAATTACCTTTTCATCGGCACTATCAAACTCTTCCTCTTCCATGGATATAACGGACGTAGCTGAATTCACAGGCTGCAAATTCTCAATTTTCCCGCCCGGTACGAAACTGTTGGTTTCCATCTTCGGTTCTGCCACGTGGTTAGACTCGAGAGACTTCCTCGCTTTGTTTACAGGCTCATCTTCCGGGTCCGACTTCGTTCGCGCGACGCTTAGTTCGTCCGATCTGCTTCGAGCATGTTTTACATCGATTATGTCAGTAGTCTCTGAGTGAATGGTGGGGGGTGAAATTGGAACAGGGGGGCTAATTGTTGGCCTTTCTACCAGGGTTGGCTGTCGTTCAGGGCCTGCCGGCCGATCGTAGAACCGCGAAAACGAACGCAAGGAGACAGTCCGCTTCGGGGCCTGGAAACGACAGATGAGAACGTGTCTTAGAATGGGCAAATGTTTAGTACTACAAAACTACAAAGTAGCACGTAACATCGGAACCATAGTTTCTGCATGCATGAGTACTTCTTTAACCGAGACTTCTCAGTGCATGCAAACGTCGGAAAGCAGCTAAAAGCGGACGTATAAGTTGCCAGTAATACGTGACGGTTGTGATAATAGAAATGATGAATAATACACAATATGTCTAGTATACCATGGCATAATAGGCCAGCTTACAATGAAGAGAATACAATTATCCAATAATTGAGTTTCCAATGTAGAAATAGAAAAAAAACATCAAGCATGATGTTTTCCAAGAGATGGCAAATGTGACATCCAAGTGCCAGAACAGTCTGAAATTTAGGCGTCTAATTAGAAAATTAACTTTCAAATGGACTAAACCTACCTTCTGTTTTTGCGTAGGAACAGAATTGTAATCAATCTGTGAAAAATAGTAATAATTCATATAGACAAGGGTAAAATAAGCATAATTAGGTGTTAAGGGAGGTTGTAAAAATAAATGCCAACAGTGTTGAACGATTCAAAGTTTAAGCCTTCTGAAGAGATGAGATCCTTGCCCAAAGGCCCTAGGATACCTTAAGGCAAAACTAACAATTTGGAATGTCCGGTCAAATGAGCAGATGCCACACTCAATTCTTCTGTAAGGATAACATTTTGTCATTACAATCAGTTCTATTTACAATCTACGAGATAAATTATCGACTGTCTAATTGGTGCGATGATTATATTGTGCTGCTTAAAGCAGACAAGTATTAAATACATTGTTCCAAGATTTTACAGCGTTTCAAGAAATATAGAAGTTAAAGTTGGAAGAAAGCAGTAAAATATAAGCATTAAATAGGGACAAGAAAGATTAGCATTAACCAGGATGAAAACATTATAATGAGGCAAAAATCCAATGTTGTAGGCATTTTTGGAAAGGCCTACTACACAAAATGACACGCACTTGAAGCAACTTTCAAAGGGTTAGATCGACCCATTTTCTGGCGTTATTCCAAACCGTTTTTAAATTGAAAAAACTTAGGCAAAGAAGCAAAACTCTAGGGCGGTAACAAAGGGGAGGGGTTGACTAGTGAGATACTTGGTTAATTTTTTACTCTCCCCCTTGACCCCCCCCCCCTCCAAAAATTTTGAAGATACTGTGAAACCCAACTGCTTACTTTCCACACACCTCCAATAGAATACTCACCACGTGTTGCTTTCACTTTCAAAACATGCACAGCAACAATCATTTGTAAACAATGTTCTCTTCTGAAGCTTAGCCCCAAACTCTGCCAGGCGTATACACACATATATGTTTGCATGGTACAAAACAGAGTTCACTATTTACCAGCAATGTCACAAATCGTCAGTCGTGACACACAGCGACGTAAACAAGTAGCCTACCTGAGTCTGCGAAATCTGCTGGAGCAATAAGTCTTCGGACGAGCTGGTTGCTGATTTGTCGGTTGAACTGTTGCTCAAATCGCTTTGGCTAGCCGTTGGCTGCGTGGGCAGGGGCCTGAAGGGTGAAGACGACCTGGTCCCTTGAACAGAATGCGACCTCTGATGCTGTTGGAACGGTTTTCGCGCGGCGTGGAAGTCCGAGGTCGACCGGCTAACAGTTCTCACCGAGTTCTACAAAGGCGAGAAAACATATTTAATGGAACAAATTTTTTGAGCAAATGCAAACATCAGTGTTTACTTGCGGGTAAATACAGTCCGCCTCAAGCCAACATTCAAAACAAAGGGAAATGAAAGTGTAAAAAAGAGTGCGTCTCACTCTTCGCAACTACATTTTCAGGTAATGAGCGCAGGGTGGACTAATAACAAATTAAGTCAATTTAGGCTGTTCACTAACTCTGTACAACGGGAAAACAGTGCCGCCATGTTTAACTGTTGCATTGATAATCCAAAAGGTTTCGCGTAAGGCGTAGGCTCCACTGAAAGCAGGGAGAGCTTCAGAAGTTGAGTTTATCTCACGCCATGAGTTTGGTTTGATAGTGTTTTTTGAGGCATTTAAAGCAATAACAACAACATGTCATCCACAGGGAAGCTAGAGAGTAAAAGTCTGGTGGTGCCTCAATTTTGTAAGGATCCAAGAACGACTTCAAAATTCTGTGTCCAACACTAGATCAAAATTGCCATGTAGGAAGGTCAGCACAGGTAGATAGACACCGGCTTAAAATAGATTTGGGAGACTGTGATGATTGCTACATGAAATGCTTAATTGCGACAGGAATGGGCCTTAGTCAAACCAAACAAACACATTCAAGAACACTAGGTGTAACAGGTGAAAACGTCAACATGTTTCCGCGAATTGACTACAGGTGACAAATCAATCATTAGGAAACTGTAAATATTTTTACAGTAAATTTGATGATTAGAGTGCTTTTAGCTTACAAACGAATTGGAACGGCATCTTAAAACTTAGCCCATGTGGTCAATTTCACGACAAGCAAACAAAAGGAGGGAACACAAACTGGATACAGCTGAAGAAACTTTAAGAGTCATGAAATATTTGTATTCATTGGGTTTAAGTAGCAAAGAAAATCATTAGCTATTGCAGTTTCACTTAGAGATGATTAGAATATATCAAATAAATGATATCACCAGAATAGGATTGACATATGTTAAATGGCAAATATACAATGAAATACAAATGGCTATGAATTGATTAACTGACGTAATTTTGTTGTTTTGTATGCAAAAAGGTCATTAATCATTTGAACATAAATTGAAATTAAAAACATGTGATGTGTATGAACTGATGAAGGAAATTTTTAACGATAAAAAGTGATTGAAGGTACGCATGTTCGACATACACAACACTGAACAACTTGGCTGACGAAAGATGCAAGGTTAACTGCATCTCATCATGCAGCCATGAATCAGCTTTGGTCTCATCTAAGAGCAAGAATTACGGAACGAAAAGCGAGAAAACTGCCAGTGAAATACCCTTACGCGATGTCCATGACCATCATATTCGCCACTTACTCATAAGATTGTAGCAGACGGAGAGGTAGGACTCAATGTCGATCCCAAGGCGTCTTCATAGCATACAGCAAACCAGGCAGGTCAAACCCAAAATATGGCTGCAATCGCCAAATAGAGCAGAGCAGCTGCTGAATCAAGGCTGCAACACAGCTAGACACCACGAGCTGGAATCACAGCCAGAGGTGCTCTATCAGCTATCGAAACACGGTGTGTTTTCAAGGCGCTGTATTGTGATTGAGGAAATCATTTCTCGAGAACCGAAAACATTGGCAGGTGCAGGCCGGTTTACCTGTCTCATTATGCAAAATGAATTGAAAAGAGATTTCCACATAAGCGTTTCTCCGAGGGATGGCGGCGCTGCAAAATGAAATTAGGGCAGACGCCCACCTTTGGGGGTCTTTGTTCCTATTTTGATGACGTAGTATTGATTACGAGCTCGGCACCTAAACAAAAAATTAATCTACAAGCCAAACCTGGGTTCAATCTGCTAAATATCTTCACGCTGCGTAATATTTCTATTCTAATAATATGGATAAAGAACAGCCGATTTTGAAGAACTATAAACCAGGCGCTATTTCCTTCATAACGAAACACCCCTGACATATATATTACAGCTGCATTGTAATCAATACTGTTTTTTATTGATCGCCGAAACATATCTTTCCATTTGTTGCTCGAATGCAGCGGCCGGGCAATGATATGCCCCTCCTGAACTTCAAATCAATAGCTCTCAGTTACACCTGAAGGCTGCAATATGCCCGCGGCCGAATTCATATGGAAAGGAAGAGCGTTAACTCACAAGGCTGCTATTTGTTGATATCTCCCTGTCCTATAGAACGCCAAACAACAATCTCGAGCTATGATTCTACACGTGCATGCAAGACAACAATGAATGGGCGTTATAATATTCACCAAACGTGCTCTGCTTCATGAAATATGCAACCCTCCTTCGCAATGGTTCTAATAAACGTTTCCGCATTCGATTAACTGGACTTGCATTCGCTCCGCCAATGTTCCTCCGATGTGCAGTGCATCGTGATACGAGTTCTTCCACTTCAGCCAAGGAGCCATGGATTTGAACTTGGCGAGTCGAGACGCTACTTTGGGATGTAATGTTAGAGCAGCCGCCGCAAAACCTCATCTCAAATTTAGATCAACTTTCATTCAAAGGTGTCTCATCAAAGCACAACAGACTGACTCCCTGAGAAAACGTCGCAAAATTCGACCAGAAAATTCGACTGCCAACAAATCAAGGCAGGTCGAATTGGACGTTACACGATGTTAGAACCAAGGCTGGACTCTAGCTGCAAACGAAACTGTTGCATTCTAGACACGATTACGTACACGAAATCCAGCTCTGACCGCGGGATGATTTGTGGAACCGAGGCTCGTGGAATTCCAATGGACTAAAAATATTTCTGTGCCAAAGTGAAGTTGGGAGACAGAGGGAAGTATTGAGATTAGTAAATTTATTGGCCACTTCTCGAAAAGCGAAGACAAGGGATCTTCCTTGGCCTGAGCTATAAAAGTCTCAAGCTGTATTGACTGATAATTCGTTTCATGCTCGGCAAATGGTCTAATACTCATCTGTCGCATACAAATGATAGGCAAACCAAAGCAGACCGAGAATGGCTCCTGCTAAGCGACGCATCTGCACCAGCAGCACATGCCGCAGTCCAGAGACTGCCCGCAATTATGTGCACAGACCGAAATCCAGCCCGATCGATATAAGAGAGCGTTAATGAACAGAGGAGTCATGATGACGTCACCAAACGTGCAAACAGCGGCCAACAAAGCCGGCATTAATAGAGCGAGGGAGGGGAAGGGTGTTCACAAAGTTGTGGTTTAGAATCACCAGGCTGAGGCGAGGGTGGAGGAAATGCAGAACAAACGGGTGCATCGTGCAAGCGTCGTGACTTCGCTCTAAAAGCATTCTTCAGACTTGACCCTTGCGGGCTTGCAGATTAGAGACCGAATCCTCTCCGACCTGCCAACAATGTCATCAGAAAAGTCTGGCTAAGTCGCTGGTTAAGGAACTAACTAGCCGTCACAATCAGCGACTGCGTTTCGATCCGGGGTTCGCATGCGAGCCACTTCGAAAACCTGCTGGAAACTGACACAAGGTTTGGTTGGTTGAGCGCGCGTATAAACGAGTGGCTTGATGACAGGACGTTTTGATACAACAACACACTTTACCACTGGCATATAATTGATGATTTGATAAAAGTATGATGGTAAAAGACATTAAATTGAGTGATCGAGTGGAAAATTAATTACCGATTTTGGAGCTCCACTAGCAAGTGCCTTCAGTTGGTCCTCAAGAGCGCGGATCCGGATCTGCGAATCGGCGAGCTGCGAGGGATAAACAAAGAGAAATTGCTGATGGACCATTGGGATTAATCACAGGGAACATTGCTCAACGGCGCATTGTGGAAAGGAGGCAGCGGGAAGTCTCAATATCATGCCACGGGCCTCGTCTTGGCGAATTCTTATCTAGCATGAACAATCATAGGTGTTTGCATTGTACAGGAGTCGGGTGTCGTAATCGTATTTTGAATATTTGTTCAACGAAGGCAGTTTAAACATCTTGAGTATACATATTATCAAAATTAAATAATAAAATAAACTTTATGTATGTAGGGTATTAAGGTAATAACAGGATTAGTCAGTTCCAAGTCTGGATTTGCGAAAGAGAGTCCACGTGACTGCTTGGCGTTGTTCAAACAAACCCAGTGTCATCCAGGAAGCAAGGCCAAGAAGAATCAAATGACAAACAGACGAAAACCGATCAAATGAATCGAAAAACCGATCCACTGACATCACAGCAACTAAAATACGAACAATGAAAAGGATGCTACTGGACATGGAAAAGCTTCGGGCATGAGTTTTAAACCTACGAAGAACCTGCCACGTCGGTTGGTACAATTTTATCCAACGATACTCTAGAAACACTGGCAGTCTTCAAGCCGTTGCTTGAATTCTATTATGGGACAAAAGCCACGATCTTCTACCCAGGAAACTGGCTACTTGATTGTCACAAAATTGTCACGTGAAAAACGGGAAATCCTTGGTTGACAATCAAATCCTTCGGTCACATATTACCATTGGAGAACTTTCAGTTTTGTCGATCACGTCCTCGCCAGAGATCAACTAAACTGCTATCGAAGCAGATGTTCCTTTTATTAAGTATAGAATTTCAAAGGTTCCAACCACAGCGCACGAGATTGAACCGAAATTAAAGCAAGCAAGTTAAAATACGTACCACTTTCTGGCACTCCAACGATGGCTCTAAAACGTACTGCTCTTTAGTTTTCTAAAGTGGAACAAAAGTGGTACATAACGAAATCATATCATTCACTAAACAAACATTAGGGTCACAGAATTTTTCGTAACCCTATGCCAATAGGCCGTTGAAAAAAAACCCAGGGTTCAAAACATGAAACTGTTTTCGACGAAGCCACAAAGGGTTGAGACTAATAACTATGAGTAAAATGAGAAATCGCCAATTTTATTTGCAAGGTAGGTGAAGGCAGATGAGTGCGTGCTCTAAAAAGTAATACCCTTAGACACCAAGATGAAGTAATACCCTTAGCAAAAAAGATAATAAATATAACGATAAGTACGTACCTGATAAAATAGCCGTTCCTGGTCAAGATTTCTCTGCAATGCTTCAACTTCAATATCCGGCTTGTATTCAGTTGCCTCCTACAAAAACGTTAATGTGAACATCACAAGGGTTAGTCAATTTAAATGCAGGTTAGCGCAAAAACAGTGGTTTCCATCTCAAAGCGGAACAGCACCGCTACGCTGGAACGCGCAATTCTCTCGCGGTAGGCAACTACAATGTCCAGTTTTTGAACGAGATTTCGGCTTGAATTTCTCAAATGTTCAGCCATAAATGCACTCATTACATCTGTCATTATTGATTAAAATGACAGAAAATACATCTACTTCATTTAATATCTAGTGTTTAAAAGAATAAATCTAAGATATTGGATTGTCAAGCGGGCTTGTCACTCCCATCGCAAGAATTAACCAAACGTCATAAAAACTGAGCAGTGAAGCCAAGAAATATGAGCTTCAATCTTCCGTGGAACGGAGAATTTGATCTCAAATTGGCGATGAGATCCTCACAGGGCGCAATTTCGATGCTAAAAGTATCGCTGTTTCAGTCCAGAAACGGGCATAATTGCAAAACGTATGGTAATTATGATTCACGTAATGAAAGCACTCACAACAGTCCGAATCTTGCTGAAGTTGTTTACTAATGAAAGCGGCCTCTGTCTCTCGCCTGGGACTGCGAATGAAAAAGAGAATGTCAAGTCGAGGCTCGCTAAACAGGAGCGGACTGGCTCAGGATATTTAACCGGCAACGAAAAACCCAACGGGGCATTGGTGGGTGTGGCCAGAACAGAAGGGTGTGGTCAAAGGAACCTTATACCACCATTAGTCAACTTTTAACAAAAATGAACCACTTGTAGCAGTTATTACTTATTAATTAGCAACTGAAAAAAACATCAAAAGGAAAGCCCTATATTTGAAAAAGGGGCCATCTTTTTAGCAAAAAGAGGTCTAATTTAGGGTTCATCTAGTGAAAATATGCAAATCAAATGGAAAGCATTTAATATCTGGCCGCAAAAGTAATAATAGATGGCCCTTGCCCCCAAAAGATTCGATTCAGGCCAGCTGCATGTCTTAGGTTGGGTGAAATATGACGTGGCTACGTAAATTTACAGGGGCAAAATAGGGGACCCTTCAGGTGCTGCGTACGCCCCGGCCTGAGGGGATAGCAAGTAGATATTGGTACCAGTTACATGCCCACGTTGCTATGAAATCTGCTAATTTGTCCTTTAACTTGAATGGCCTAATTGACATCCGACAAGAGGGCCTTGCTTTGCTGTGGGCCGCACTCACTGAATTGTGAAACCTAAAATGCGAATTGCCTTCGGATTTCCTTCGCCACTGGCGTGAAATCTAATTCAGGGCATCGATTAATCTAAATAAAACCGTCTTGAAGCTTCACGCAAATGCCAATGATTTCTCCCGCTTAATTTGTGCCACTAAAGGACCGCTGGTTTACTCCATTATTTGTAATCGGCCATTAATTTTTATCCGTGAACGAGTATTTAAAAACAGAAGCAGTTGCTAGGCTAAAAAGCAACGCTTATTTGTGGACAAAAGGTGGTTAATCCAGCTTCATAGACAGTGAAGCAGTGGTTGCCTTTGACAGCGAATAAACCTAGCTGCCCTTTCTTATTCGGTGTGTTGGCAAATGAATGCACCATTTGAAGGTCAAATTGAGGGTTAATATGGATTTATATCGGGCTCACAGCGAAATGATAAACACTTTTCAACTCTGCCTGCGATTTGGCAGTATTAAAACCATCAGCAGTTCAGAAATAGCATGCAGAACACAGGCAGTTGCAATAATACACCTTCGAACCAATTACCAACAGGACACAGGAACCTGAGGTAGTCTATTGGACACAGGCCTATTGTCTGATGCTTCGAGCCACCCAGCTTAAATATCACTCTATCATAAACTAAAAAGGGATTCCCGTAATCAAAACGATGCCTTACATATAAATAAAGCTTGAAAAGAAAAACATAAATTTTAGCCACATCACTGGTTGGACATATAATAGAGGCCAACTGCTGCAAGACTGAAGAGGGGATTTCTAACTTAACTTTGACAATTTTTCACCGTTCAAAATTTGCTAAACAAAATGCTAGGTAATCAAACAAAATTCTATAATGTTTAGAAAATCTTTTCCAGCTTGCACACATTTGACTCAGCTGGAAGCAAACCAATTGGATTTGAACATATTCTTCAGATTATAATTCTTATCTGGTTCACGAATTGGGTGTCACTACTGGAGTTAGCGGTTACAGCCCTAAACTCTTTAAGATATAACATTTGATAAAGGCCTGATTTTATCACATGCATCCAATTCAAAAATGAGCTGCAAAAGCTTCCAAGGGCTTATAAAATGCTTCCAAGGGCAAGGGCTTATAAATAAAGTAAAGAGAAGAGTATTTAAGCAAACTGTAGCTGTCTTGTTTACAATGATGGATGGTTGTTAAAATAAAGCCTGAAAAAACATCATGATGTAGCTTTTGTCTTGACGGATTGATTTTGCGGGTTTCCAGATAAAAAATATGGAGACCCAAAAGATTGGAGAGATGCTTCCCACCAAGTTGAAAATATTCATAATTTGCTTTAACCCAACAACATCAAATCAAAACACTTTTAAAAAAATCCAACATTGATTAACTCATCAAAATTATGCTGGTGTTTTATCAAACAGGAAACTATCATTCGAGCCACAAAATGTGTCAAAATTATCAAAATAGCTTTATGGGTTCCCTTAGCTGTTTCACTTTTAGCATAAGCTCTTATCTAAGGTTTAAAAGGGACTCTTTGCTGTAACATACTGCTCCATCTTACATTTTATAATCTTTACATAATGTGCATTATTCTTTACATGATGTGTATAATACTTTATATTAAGTGCATAATTCTTGAACCCCACTTAAAGCCTGCCGTTCTGGAGTCTGTGGGTTCCAGTGCGCCTAACTGATGATGCATAATTCTTTACTTTAAGGGCATAATTCTTTATATTAACTGCATAATTCTTAACCTTTTGTGAATAATTATTCGAATTATTTGAAAAATCCTAGTCAAACAATTTTATCATCATAAATATCTTATATCCACAAAAAGTCCTTTGAAATTACTGGGATGAGCCTATTCCAAGGAAATAAATGGAAATCTCCCATTTATCACTTGTGAAAAAAATGTCTTGTTCTTCTTTGGGCAATTGCCTATAAACTGACTGCCCATGAGAAGTTTTCTCAGTTATAGTGAAAGTTAATGCCCTTTTAACATAGAGAAATTGTTAAACATATTGATCATTTTTCTACTTTGAGATTAAAGTTAATAAAGTTAAGTCCCAACCTTATATCATTATTTGGTATGACCTTTCAAGAACAATCTTCCATTGAAAATTATTTTTGATAATATCACAGTGCTTCATGCTAAAACTCTTAAGATAGGTGAATATTCCTTTACATTGTGAATCAGATTATAACAAACTGGAATGCATTACTCAGAAAGACTTTTGTCTAGTCGCTTTGTGTTTTTCATTCAAAAAGTTTGGAAGAAAACCTCAACCCTGGATACAACCTCCATTTTTGCATTATAATCTAAATACAAAAAGATGCTGCAAATCACAAAAAGGCTCTAAAAAACCAAATAAAACTGACAACAAAATCTTTGTTTCCATTCCACAATCTTGGACATTCCACAAATCTTGATACTTCATGCTGCATGGTATTAAAACAATAAATATATTGCCATTCAGTGATGTTTATCTGCTGTGCACTTATCTACTACAAAGCAATTTTCATTTTGCACAAAGGAAACCAAATTGACTGGCTCAAACACTGACGCCTGATATTTATTAGGGAAGAGACTGTGCACCTTTATCAAAGTTGTGCGTTTAATAACCGACAATCGGCAAGAGAAGTGATTGAGCAGTACCGAAAATTATGTCGAATATGTCTCGAGGAATAATGGATTAAATTGAGCTTTCATAATGCGAGCTATAACCACTGTTTTATTTGTTGTCCTGTCTACTTAAATCCTGGAGGAAGGCGGAGACAACTTCAAAGGAGGAAGTCCATCTGGCCACTTTCGTTGTACATTGCGCCTTCCCCAATTAAACAAATTCTGAGTTTCATCCACAGCTTTACTGAGATGTTAGATATAACGCATATTTCACCTTTCTGATAGCTGAAAGCGAACCCTGCTTAATAAGTCGGCGTAGCTGGTGAAACAAGTCTGAACGTTTACGATATCTTAAAACAGGATGTCACGTCAAGCTATTTCTAACTGCGTTGGAATCTTTGCCCAGTCGCGCCTAAATTGCACTTTAATAAACCAAAAACCCATAATGGGCTATATTTTAAATGAGCAAATTAAGCCATCATGTAAACTGCACCCTCCTTTTTAAATGGCTGTGTTTATTTTGTTTCCGCCATCATTGTTAAGCAATCACCACAACTCACCGACAGCTAGCCTAGACGGCTGGTGGATATCGACTCTTTGATAACAAGAAAAATTACTTCATTTCGACTTACCAGGACTATGGGTGCTTGCCCTTTCACCTGGAGATCTTCCAAGTAACGTCAAAGCCACATAAGATCCACCTGAAATCAAATTTATATGGAATTAGCAGCTAATCCGAGTACACAGTCTGAAAAGATGTTTAGGCCTATCCCTCACAATTGCTGCTTCATAAACATGTAGATTGCTTGCCGCCGGGGGGTATCTGCTGTGAAAAGACAGTATGAAAGGCTTTGCTTCGACCATCCACCCTCATGACTTACTTGTTCATAATCCATTTTTCCAAAGTAACGTGAGAAGAATTATTTTTCGATAGCGCTTAAGCTTAACTTCCGGCCACTGTAATCTTAACGAAACTGGATAGAAATTGAGATAAACGTGCTTTTCGTTTCGTTATGAGTTTCGTGGAATTTCTCTCAACATTTTCAGTTTCCAGATCACAACAGTAGTGCGGCTGTCCCCACCATTATCCAGAGGGGACAAATGGGGTAAATTCTGCCCCTTTCATCAAGCACAGAATTGGAAGAACTGGGTCTAAATAACACTACTAGCTTGAAATTTCACAGAGAAATTTCGAAAATCCATGGGCCAAATCTTGCACCCTCTCCAAGGCATCTAGAAAACTGCAAGCCCCCGTCGGAGGTTAATTACCCGTGTCAGGCAGATTTGATTGTTTAAGCATCACTGGTAATTGTTGGCTAAAATCGCTTTCACAAGGAAAACAATAAGGTAAAATAATCACCAGCAATTCTGACGCAGTTGGCTAAGATTACAAAAATCGTCCAATTTGTTAACATTTGCTGCAAACGCAGTTAAATCATCAAACTTTGAATGGAGAAGTTATCACTTCTAGTCAAATAGTGTAATTTGACCTACACATTATGAGCAGACAAAAGCTACTTCCGACATTTAAAATCAGAAAAGAATACAGATGTAGCAAATTATTATGCGGGAAATAGTTCTTGGGAAATACACGCTTTTTTATAAGGAACCACTTTATAAGGAACCTACATGTAGAAGGCCGAAATATTTAAGGAACTTATACTACTAAAAACGAAATCACTAAGGAACTTTTCGATTTGAAAATATTTTATAACTGCAAGCATCAAGAGATAAAAAGCCGGTTCCATTCATTTGCAGCCAATACTCGCATAGATTGTTTGATATTCGTGTGTCAAGTGCTTCATCGAGTTTCCGCATATGCTGTCTCGCCTCTTTCTCTGTTAAGTGCTAAGGCTTATTGATGTACAGCGAAAATTAAGGAACTTTTAAGGAACTTTTGGTACTAAAATCTGGTCATTTGAGGTCTACGAATATAAGCGTGTATAATGGCATGGAAAATAATTGTTACTTAATGCAAAAGCATTTCATCGTTTGTTTTCAAGGTTGTACCTAGTTTCGGGGGATATATTCACTATCTAACAAAGTTTATTGTTGAAAAATTTAACTTATTTAATCCGATAGAAATGTTCGAAATAAATCGTTCACAAGTTTATCATCATTCTGATGGCACTTACTTCAATGTCTGGAGACTTTGGTACAATGATCAGACAAAAAGAAGGAGATTTTCAAATTTAATTTCTATCAACTAGCCTGGCTTTGTGAGAATTAGTACTGTAAGAATTGCACTTTTAATGTTTCTACATATTTTGCAAAAATCAAATGCTTCTTTCTTCAATTGTCCATTTATTTTCTCCGAAAACTGATAACACTTTTTCAAAAGCTGGTTTCTCACAGACAAAAACAATTTAACAACAATGCAATACATTATTTCCTGGCTGAACCCCGGGATGATGATTTGAAAAGACCAGATCAAAAAGCTAATCAGTTTGAAAAAATACCAGACCATTATATTTTACGACAACAGCCTTATGAAAATCCAAAGGGCAACAAATCAATTTGTCAGTCTTATACCGCCTTTAACTAAACATTTATAGAAAAATATTACAATAAATAACATAAATAGATTTTGTGAAGGTTTTTTTCGCTTAACTAGAAACAGTATGCAGGGCTGTGGGAAAGTGAAGAGACAAAATTAAAAGTGGAAGGCCCCATATTACAGGGTCTACACCTAATGGCACTTCTGTCACAGATTATAGCGCTCCTGTCACAAATCAATGGCCACAGCTACAAGTCACAAAAACCATGTAAACCATAACAAGATTCAGAACCTAGTGCTCTACAAATCGAAATTGCTTCACAACTAATGGACGAACAAACCCCAAGACTCGAAATTTGCACTAGAAAAAGTATAATCATCGCGTAGAGTAAATCTTAGAACAACAGAGACATACCTTAAACGCGAAAATATAACAAAATACGGAGTACACCGGGAAACTTGTAGTGCTTATCCTTCCAAACGCAGTTATGGACACAAATCACACCACCGTATAGCAACCAGAGTCGCAGGCTTAGTCTTACTGCAAACCAAGAGGCGGGGAGATCCAAGCCTCCAGGCATCCAACGTAGCTGCTTGTAAAAACAACACTGCCAATGGACGCACAACTAGCAAACGGATACGAAGCCCAAGACAACCGTTTCTGATCACATGACTGGCGAGAAAATGTAGGCCAGGACACGAGCGGCCAACCCAATAAATAAACAAATAAAGAGGCATTAAATCAGCTTCAAAACAAATCCCCAAAGAGTGGGTCCTTCTTTTCCATTTCCTTCTTTTTGCGCGAAATAATCTTTCGTGTTGTGTCTCGGCAAACAACCGTTTATTTCTCATATTCGCAAACGGCACTCAAAGTTAAGATCATATTTCAAAAATTTAGTAGAAGCAAATACCAAGGATCGCGGAATTGAATGCCCGCTTTGTGAAACTCTTGCAAACAAATTCTCTTTTAAGGTTGTCCAATGCCACGGCAATAAATCTGCCGCCATGAATAGGGCGCAAAGGATACCCCCTCGCCCCTATTTCCTTTCAGCGTTGGTCTAAAGCACAATTCATTGACGCTAAATTTTCACATAGTGGAGACCCTGCTAAATTCCTTCCTCGTCGTACTTAAAAACAACAGTTTATAAAATCAAAAAATAAAATATAAATGCTAGCCCTTTTTCAGACAAAGTTTTTTATACGTTAACCATAATTTAAATAAAAAAGGTTAGTTGATATTTTGAACTGTTGCAAGCTGGTAACTTCAATGCTGCAAATGAAGAGGAACTATGAAAAGGCTTATGATATATAGAGACTGGTGGCACAATGTTACTTTGAATTTCACGCATAATCAGGGGGCTTCCTGATGATCGAAAAAGCGTAAAGCAACACAAGAACCGACACACTTCATAAACTACAAACGTGAATAATTTCCTGCTAATTTTCATGATGTGGGTTTTACAGGGTAATAACCCTGGGTACTAAGTGTTAGAATGCCCCTTTGTGAAATATTAATAGAGACTCGTGATTCTGGCTTCGAATAATGGGTTTGCAGCCCCTGTAGCAGAACAAAAGCACGAGTGCTAATGGAGACCCATATGCAGAGAAATAGGCAGGGTTATTGTTATACGATTCATAGAAAATTATCCACAACATTTACTGCATTGGTTATTTCAAGAATTACTTTTCTCTTTCATTTTTGTAGATAATTACCAATTTTTCTACGTCTATCAAGTGAATATCGTTCTGTACCAAGAGCAGTTTGCCCGCGACGTAAAAGCATAAATATGGCCTAAAGTACAAACTAAAGTTTAGTGCCACCAAGAGAAGCCACTAAGCATTTGAAGAGATTGTAAAGCTACTTCAAGACAGATTCGTCGAATAGTATTTTTGATAAAATTAAGAGCCTACAGCTGGCACTTGAGAAACTGCCATCATGTTTCCATAGTTAGGCTCTTATCATATGTTGAGACACCAACGAAGAAATGACCAGAATTGAGTTATTGCGGAAATTCAAATAACCGTCGTTTCAAAACTGCGTGAAATTGTCAAAGATTGCCCTCGTCAATTTCCATGAAGACAGCAAAATGTGTGAGCAAGCACTATTAATTATAGCAACTCTGAAATTTTGAGACGAAATACATGAAACACATATGCTGCATATGTCCAGTAGCCCAGAGAAGACTTTGCAGATTAATGAAAATAATTCCCTCAAATTTTCAAAAAATAAAGCAACTTTGAAGCTGAATGTTCAAAAACCATTTAATATGTAGCGAATTATGAAGTTTTAAAAAAATATTTATATGCAGCGGATCATGATGCTTGCAAGATCGAAAATTACTCACTTTTTATTAGATGCACAACCTCGACGTGATTTGAATTTGCCACCATCGTGCCATTTACCTATGAGAAGGAGGGATTCTAGTGTCACATCAACGGCATAGTCAGTCGGTAAATATGGAATGGGAAGCTGATTCTGTTAAAGTGGCAGTGGAACAAACTGCCACCATGGCGTCTGTAAATTGATGTTACGATAAAACAACCTCGGGGCAGAAACTTGGCAATCCATAGTTTGGATTCTTTACGATTAAATAAGATTAATCGAGAAAACAACAACAGATGTATCTAAATCTACCAAATATGACAAGAAACATGACGACGATTCGCATTTTTTCTGATAATAGCAGTGCATTTTATCGTTCCCTTCTCAAGTTTTCCATTATTCACTGTGAAGGGCAATCCACTCTTGCAAAAAGTGTACGAGATTTTTACAAAAACAATTGGATTTCCAAGGATTTTTCGATAAAACAATAGGATTTTCACAAAAGGTGTACGAGATTTTTTGAAGTGATTTGCCCCTCAATTCACTGTTTCCAAACAGCTTGGTGTGAATTGGCATAAAAGGTAATGGCTTCCATATCTAGCATTAAAGGTGGTTGAAATATTTTACCGACCCTTAAACCGGTCCCTTACCCTAAACTCTAATTAGAATAGAGGCTAGAAAAGCAACTCTTTCGGACGCTAGCCAATGAATGTAATTTTGATAAACATTTTTGCTGTCCTATTACTTTTAACAACGCCATTTGTGACCAACGTTCCAAAAATGCAACCTTTCTCGGATCTCTCGAACATATTAAAAGCAACGGGCCTTCTCTCGTATTCAAGGAGTAAATCCACGAAAGATTGGAACTAACCTTGATGATCTTGTCTCCAACTTTGACTCCAGCCTTGCTTGCAGCTGAATCTATAACAATTTTTTTAGATATGATTCAATTTAGCAACAATTTCACTTACTTTTCAAACCAGAAGATTGACCATGTTATATTTAAAATATGGAACAAACTTGCAATAAGTACACATCAAACGGGTTTCATAAATGGCACTGTGAGCTTTACAGCGTTTTTGTACTTATTTGTGCATTTGAAACATATTCTTAATCAAGCACTAAAGAGATTAATTTTTCTTTAAAAAAAGCAAAAAAATTTTGCTAGGTTATAAGCACAGGCAGTAATTGAATTACAAGACAAAAAAATTGGCATTTTTTTCATCGTCTAACATTAAAATTTGAGGTGTTGCAGATGACTGTTTTAGCCAAAGTGGTAAGCAATGGGAAAATAAAATACTACCGAACCGCAGATGTTCCTTATGCCACCAAAAATAAACATTTGAGTTCCATGCTGGATGTTATGTAAATAATGGCAATAAAAGACGTGCATGGCACTTGAAGTAGTACTGCTCTGATGGGTGTCAAAAGAAAAGCTTTAGTGGAGTCATAAATTGCTGCGACTTTAAAGCCATTGCTAAACTACATATACATGCTGGTTTGTATATAAACCTGCTTTGGATAGACCGTAGATATTTACAACGTTTCTTACTTACTTTCTTTGACGGACTGGACATACACTGGGTTTTCTCCGCTAACAGTGACGCCATATCCATTTTCGTCACGATGAAGGATCACACACCTTTGTACATATCCACCTGCAATAGGAAAAGATTCGGTCAGCTTAAAAAATTGTAATTAGTAGTAGAATGTTTTTGTAAATAAAACTGGAAAAGCGGTGTCTAAATTTGAGAAACGTGCTTCGTTTCAAGTTTGCGAGAGAGATAAAAGAGCTGAAATTAATTTTCTTTGATGCCGAAATAATAACAACATTATAAGATGACCTGGTAGACCTTCTCAAAATCATGCACACAAAGCTAAAATGAGTGAAAGAATTCAATGCATTTTCTATTTAAACATAATCTTTCTCTGATAGTTCAGAGTCCATGACATTAAAGCGATTGTTCAAGTTGACGTCATAATAGGAAAATATAAGATTTGTGCTACGCTCAGAAGCTTTTGACATTAGGCACTGTACCATGGCTTCGTTGGAATCTGTACCGAAAGGTTGACAGCTCGTTCAAAAATACTTTAAAGGAAGAACCTAGTGGATTGTGATGTTGTTTTTATAACAAGAGTGGGTTCGAAACCACGCGAGCAAATTAAAGCAAATTTAATCAGCCTGAAAATTTTAGGGAGATATGATAATGGCCCTAAAAGCCATTTAACAATGCTGGTTTCAACACTTCATTTCATTTCAACATCACATTTTACTCGCTCCTCTTATTTTGCAAACGTAAAAAGCTTCCAATTGTAACCGTTGAATTAGGTGAAGCTAACGTCGCCTAAGCTAAATGTAATCAAGTTTGTTAACATTTATTATCCAGGGATATCTAATAGCGGTGTAACGATACACTCAATTCAATTGCAAAGTTCCATAATGGCCTAGGCTTAACTTCATCAGCACTTAATTGCATAATATAATGATATTCCACCACTATCTGACGTGATTAACAGTATTCAAGGTTATATTCTGGATGAATACGAGGCCACATTCCGGGTTAATACGAAGCTACATTTCGGGTGAAGACGAGGCTACACAGTTGGCGAAGACGAGTCTCAAAATGTGGTGGGCCCTACTTTAAATTGCTTCAGAAATTTTGATAAATAGCCTGAGGACGTGACTGTTAATCGGTTATCTTGATCAAGGCCTTTGAATGTGATTCTATGCGAAAATACTAAAAAATCTGTCACGTATTTTGAGCTGTTCGTAACGACAGATTCAAATCGAATTGTTGACCTGAGAATTTGTGGACTGGTAACAAATCGTCATAGCCACTTAGATGGCTGTGGCCTAGGGAAGTGTGAGACCATGAAATGGTAACCTCGCTTGATGTAATCAGTTTTATACCCAATGGGAAACTATTTGGGGGTATTAGTATGGGAAATTAACTCAAAGAATTGATTGGAAGTTTAGAAAGTTTCCCAAGTTCATTTTCAATACACATCGAAAACTGCAATCGGCTGATTAGCTGATATTTCTTTCAGCTGATGCGCTGTGATTGTGTTCGTAAACGCGCTGTGCCCCGCTTCCTCGGGCCAAATTATCTTAGCCTTTTTCCACAACTGACAACAAACGATAACTTCGTTCACGTTATGAAGAAAGGTTCTGTTGATTTCGGTTCGTGTGATTCCATAGAACAGGCAAATATTCTAAACCTGACCGCATATAAGAGAACTTAATTGACCGATCCAAAACACGCCTTTTAAAACATTAATATAAAACCCTCTTCGATTCGCTACGGCATCAACAAATACTTCTGCATGGATTTAATTCTCCATTAAAGTGACCGACTACGGGGAAGGTCTAAGAGCTCATTGTGGAGGAGGTCTACGAGAAGGGGAGTTCGCAGTGACAGCTTCAAACAGCTCAGATAAAGTCACTAACTTGCAAATACTTGTTAGAGATAATAGTTGAAAATATGACAGAATAGGTTTATATAAGTTTAGCCTGGTGTGCTTAAATAATTTATGATATTGAAATTGCTTTAGAAATTCTAACAATAATTTTGAAAAATCTGGCGTTTTAAATAGAATAAAGCGACTGATCAAAAAAGTCTGTGATTTATCAAAGCTTTAGCATGTTATCAAAATTCTTGTTTTTCTCAAAGCCATGAAACAAAGATTTAAGGACAGTTTAAAGGATTTCTTGCACAAACGAAGAACGTTAAAAAGATGACAAAAGTTATAGTCATAAAGGACTTTTATTTACAAAAAAGAATAGTTATTATTAGGCAATACTGTATTTTACATTCTAGTTCAGTGAATATATGGCTCTTGAAATGGGTTCAGTGACAGGGGTGTGTCAGTGGCCCCCAATGCTCTGTCGTTTAGGAACAAAAATAGGCACGATTATGGCTCAGCAAATGCCCCCAATCATCAAACCGTGCAATTTTACCCTGTGGTTAATGCTATTGTAACTGTGCAAAATCGAAGAGGTTTTACGTGACAACAAGAATTTTCGGCCTGCCAGCTGTATAGCGTGTTTGTGGTGAATCACCCTTGGAAAGTTTCTTCAAATTTGCTGATCATGGTTCCACTGGTGATACAAATCAACAACTAAGGCGATAAAATCAATGGCTCCTGTTTAAACTCTGATTTACTCTAATTAAATGAGCTTATCTGATACAAACGGCTAAAGCAACTGACAGAATGAATTATCAATATAAATCTGTATCTGATACTGAAATAACTTAATTATAAACTGAATTGATGCTTGCAAAATATTTCAAAAGCTTGCGAAACTCGTTTACGACCCCCCCTAAAAACCCTCAGAGCGTGCAGATGAAAATTAGCCCAATGTGAGTCCTTTGAATGCAAAAACGTACCAGGCTTCGAGAATTTGAAAAAGGCCAATTTCGTAATATTTCGATTATTTGTTAGAATTTTTAATCTTGAAGCAATACGACCGAGGTAACATTATAAATTACAATATTGGATTCAACTATAAGCTTGGTGTACGACTTTGTTTGAACATTACACGTAGAATTTTGATTGTCAGGGAACGAAGTGTTTTATAAACAATTGCAGACCGTTACTAAAAACAAGAGGGACTATTTTTCACGGAACAACGGCAAAAAATAGTCTGACACGGGTGAGAAATAAAAACATGTGTACATAACATGGGTTTCGCTTTGATTAGCTTCCAGACCTTATCGAATAAACAATCACGTCCATAATCGAATCGAATCATACTTTGAAAATCGAATCAGACCCTCTTTGCATTTGATAACACCAAAAGGGGATACGCAGTTGCAAAATTCAAAAAAGGATGGGGGAAGCGAAACTCGAGTTTAGGGTACTGGGTGCGTACTACAAACATGTGCGCCTTCAGTGTGTGAGACGGTTCATTTGGACGCCCCACTGGTTTTACTGTGGTGGAGAAATAGCATCAAGAGTGCAGAACTGAAGGATGGAAAGCCAAGACGAACAGAACTGGCCTAGTTTTCATCTCTGACTCAAAATCGTCTTGTCCTGAAAGCTTTGTCAGCGTTTTTTGGTCTCCGTGATTCCCATGAAAAATTCCAATAATGCCACTAGATTTGCGTGGGCAGAACAGGCTGAAAAAAATTCATCGAGCAAATGCCACACATTTCGATGCAAACCGACAACAGCTTGCTTAGAAATGAAACTGGACTCACCTTCTTGGATCGGTTGCCTTCTCGTGGACGCCATTATCACATCGAAGGAGCAACTCTCAGCTCCGAACGCTAAAGATAAACAAAAGCAATCAATCCTGTGTCCTAAATGGATAATACATAGTAGGCAACCAAGCATTCGGGAGTCGTATTATTGTGGCAGCCATGCACACCGCTTCGCGAAGACGTTCAAAACAAACAATGTTATTGTATCGATATCAAGCACTCGTTTCATGCGTGAAATGATTTATTCAAGACGCGAATGTACAAATTTGTAAACTTTAATATGACAATCAAAGCTGAATACAATATTTGTGGACAGTTTAAAACATCATGTTTCGCATTTAAAATTGAATTTGAAGAGTTTTCAATGCTTTCTAAGCATAGTTTTCATTGTTTTTCAAACTCAGAAAACAAACCCGAATCCTGATTTACATATAGCGCTAATCTCATTGACAAGAATGGAAAAAATTGCATTCACATGGGCAAAAGTTAAAAGTTCAACTGGAACGAAATAATAAGCAACAAAGCATTGACCCAGATGATCCGAAATGAAGTTTGGAACATAAAGTGAAGCTAAAGTCTTTTTTTAATTAGAAACGTGCCCTAAAATAGTGCGAGGGGCAATGACAGGAGAGGAATTTTCGAGAAAATAAATCAATATCATACGCTAATAATTATTAGCGTGTAATAATCTTAGCGACGATAATAATGTTAATAATTATCATCCAAGAAATAGTAATAAAATTATATTTATGCGAAAAATAATAATGATAATAATAATGATATCGAACACAACAATCGCTCATTAAAGAGCGAATTTCAATAATTAGGCTTGGAAGGACAGCTACAGAATAAAGTTCTGCAAATGTTAATCTACCTTTTCTGACACATTCATCAAAAATCGTTCTTCCATCAAAATCAAAAGCCTTGGTCCAGCAACAATAGAAAACAAAGGATTGATCTTGAATAATCATCGAGAGGGGTTTTTACTTTGATAAGGTTGATAGGGCGAGGAAAGGACGTTAAAGAACTCAACTGAAAGGAAGAAAATTCAAGGGCAAAAGGTGTGATGGAAAAGCAATTTGTAGAAGAATAGGAACGCCCAGAATATATCGAAGAATGCATCGTATCAGCAAAATTACAAATCTCTTGGACAGTACATGAAGTATTTGAGATAGTACTTTAAAAACAAAGACGAAAGGGCTTTAATCGGGAAAAGATAAATGCAAACTATTCGTAGGATCAAAGCTTAATGTTTCTGCCACATGAAACCACTATAGATGAACTAGTTCTGCAGTGTTTCTCGAGCGAACCCGTGTTTGATGACGAAATGCAACAGTTGCGTCTAATTTTCAACATGATACGTGGACTATTATAATTTATCCATACAAAGAATTACAAAAAACTTGCAAATTAAAAGCACAGGTGAATGTGGCTTTTAGTTAGAACGAAACAATATCACCTGCTATCTCTGGGGAGGATCTCATCAAATTCATAATTTGGCCTAATTTCTTCGATTGTTCTGGGCCTAAAAGGTTGGCAATTGACGTCTACGGGAATTTCCACGTAACAGCGGGTAATAAATGGGGAAATCCTAAACAACAATTGAAAATGCTTCGGACTCTTCACCGACAATGGGCCCGGGACGTCACTTACTTGTGATAAACAAGATATTTCTTAGAACAATGGAAGTAAGTATATCGAGAGCCACCTGCTAAAACAACTAACATGGCCATTAAAAACAGCGCGTTCAACCACATAGGCCCTTAGTTCACAAATGTTTGCCTTTGAAAAGTAAACTCTGATCTTGGCATCAGATGAAGCATCAGCAGATTCTGGTTTCAACAAATGTTTGCCAGAAATTACTTAATGTACTAGGCATGCAAAAAAATGCCACAAAGACAGGAAACTTTTGTTCAATGTCTCTCAATATTTAATGAGATGGTTAATAAATGTTGAAAATTGAATGCCTAACTTATTCATGATAAAAATGTATTCAGCCAATGGGAATTCATTTCAGTTCCTGCTCAGCCAAAACAAAATGGCCTAATTTCAGCAATTTCTAATTGTAAAAAGGCCTTTTATAACAAAATTAAACTGAAATAACATTTGAGTCAATGAAACATTACTCCAAATATAAGAAACCATGGACAGCTAAAAGTCATAGCTGAGACAGGCTTCAAATGCTGAAAAACACTGGAGCACGACCAGTTTGATAACATTTAAATGCGAAATGGTTATACTATGAAAAGACTACATAAACTTTTGTAGGAGCCAAAACCAGTTAAAATTGAATTTTTTTTAGTTTTAATTCCAAATTTCTCACAAACAAATTAAAAGCAAAGGCCTAAAGAAGAATTCTTAGTACTTTCATTTCTGTAGGGACTGACCAGCAAAAATTTAGAACCTTTTGGACAATGGAACTCAAGAAAGACATTTTAATTAATTTGAAATGTTAGCCAGACAAACTTTAGGAAAGTTCTATAGGCTTAAACAAAAAGTAAATTAAAAACTTATCTGATGTTACTAACAATTTATGCAGGCTTTGGAAGAAAAGTTTTTAGATCCTTCATGTTACCAATGCCATTGAAATCAATCATATTGAAAAATATAATGAAACTGTTTAGTTCTGAGGATTCATAGGGTATAATGGTCACACAGCACACAAAATATTCAGATTGAGAACCATTAAGTAATTTTCAAAGGAAAAGGGCTCCATGGAAAAATATTTGTGATTGAATAGGTATTAAGCAGAGTTCTGCAAATATAATCAGCAACTTTAACAATTTTTGTAACAACAGATGAAACAATCTAAAGCATGAATGTCTTCACACTTGAAGCATATATACGTTTATCATAACAGTCTGAACAAAAACAGCACATTTGAGCATGGTCAATACAGTTATGTTTCATATTCATATATTATGGAAGAAAATAATAAATTTAAAATTAAACTATTGTCACTATCAAACTGTGCTGAAACGATACATCACTTTTTAGAAAGAAGCAACTAACCATTTGAAGAATTGGCTCTGGTATAAGCACAATGAGTAAACATATAAAAGAAAATAATATTCATAAAACACTCTTAAAACTGCTCAGAAGTGAATATTTCATTACAGAACCCAAATCATACCACAAATGTCAGATATACCTTAGGAGTTTGCTCACAAAACATTCGACAACTTGAACATATCTTACAATTAATTTTGAAAAAATTGTCTGTCACCTTTATAGAGGGGCATGACATTTTAATGTCAAGGAAACTGTCTTCAAAACACAAAGCAATTTTAAACAAAATTTTGTGGAGTTAGTTGAATTGACTCAACTTAGGCTTGTGGTTCCCAGAAATCTCCACATATTAGGCTCTACATATTTGCAATGCAAAATACAAAATAGCAGCCATGTCCACTACTTCTATATTGTATGATTGGGCTATTTTGAAAAGACACCATTGATATTTATAGGTGATCCCATTTCAGGGATGAGTAGACATGGGCTTATGCTGAGTATGAATAATAACAAGTGAAGCATTCTTTATCTATTAAATTGAAGAAGGATTAAAGGAAAATTATAAGGAGATGGGACTTAAGATTAAGGATAAACTCTCTTTATATCCAAGTCGCCTGCAGTACAAGTCGGTTGATTATGTTGTTTTTAAAGGCAGTTTACGTGGAAGTTGCCTTGAAGCAAGAGATAGGTAAATTCTTCTCGGCTCTGGATCAACGAAAGTGCAATCAATTAGGAAACGTTGAACTAAGACCATCAAAGTGTGGATTAAAAGAGGCTGACCGGACTTCTAAGCTGTATTTGACCTTTGTGGGAGATATAAGTTTACATCCAATTTAATGTTTTTAAAAGCCATGTCAGTCGCATTTGTCATTGCCGTAAACGTGGCTTCAAATCTTTTTTAAGGCTTTGACAGCTTCAGCGACGCCAAGTGATTACAGAGTTGTAGTTAAGGAACTTGAAGCCGAATTTATGTGCAATATCTTGCTAAATTTATGAGATGCTTTTTGACCATAAACCACCAAGGTGATTAAGGATGTGGTCGACAAAATTGTTCGTCAAAGACTTGCTAAATCTTTGACGTGATTCCCGTAAAAATCTATTTTTACGATCAACAGCATTTCCGAGTTACGATGTATCTATGATTGCATTGTAGAATTTTTTTCGGCCTAGCCCTGTCGGCCGGTTCAACTCTAAACACAAAACGGCAAAAAATTTAACCTTCGGTGACAAGAGAAAATAAATACATGTGCTAAAATTAAATTATTTTTCATTAAAAGTATAGGGTATATTCTTAAGGGACAATCTGTTTAGCTGATTTGATAAAACGGCTGTGATTTCATCTTGTCGCGGAGTTCCGGAAAGCGGCCTGGGTCTTCCCTGTGATATCAACAGTGGACAAAAGCAAACATAAAAATCGAGTCTCACCTTATCGATGTCTTCCGTTCACTTTTATGCATCCTGGATTGAAGTTTCAAGCAGCTAGCTTTACGATCGGACTTTAACAATTAGTGGATCCAACAGTTATTGAGTTGCAGCATGCAAGTTCGACTTCAAACACACAAGGAACTGCCCCTGCTTTCCCCCAATAAAACGAGATCTACCGACAGTTTACACTAGAAAGCTCCGTGAGAAGTATTGGACACCAAGCTCCTTCCGATGTTTATCGTCTCCGCTAAGAACACAAATTAAGTCGTATGCATATTCATGCAAGATCAATTAAATAATAGCCCAAAGATCAAAAATAAAAACAACAGCCCTCTTTTGTAAAATACCACTATCCTGCTGACGGTAAAAGGGGGACTGGAAACTAGCTACTTGCTTCGTAATGGTGGAAGTAGCCCGTATTTTCATTGCCTCAGGCATTGACTTTTAGCATCGAAATTTCATCTTTTTGACTTGATGCCAGTTATAAATTTATTTTCTTGATGGTGGGACATATAAGATAAATTTATGCTCGTCGCAACGCTTGTACGATGTTGTTTGCACATGTCGCTTAGTCTTCGGTGCCAAATAAAGGGAAGGGTTCGGAACACGTGAGGGGGGTCGGGAATCTGAGAAAAATCTTGGATGCGGGTGGTTGGAGATCTAAGGAATATCTCATATGGAAAACCCCGTGAAATAATGGATTGAAAGTCTCAGAGAACGCAGTTTTGAAAACTAGTTATATACACTATTATTGGTTCAGTAAGTCTTTCTTCAAAGTCCTCAGTGCAAACTTTGTTTCATTAAGTAGAAATAATTTTCCTTTATTTTTTAGTTGGAAGAATCAATCCATCAATGAATCATTTTCAATAACAATGGCAAACATTGTGAGAGCGGGAGAGATTGTAAAAAACCGAAAAATGAATAAGAGGAGGGGCCTTTTGGGCATCTAAGTGTATGTTGTTACTTTGAACGTTTAAGCTTCATTTGGTGTTCCTTGTAGACAACGAATAGGAAATAGCTTTCACATCATCACAATCAAAGGATCGCATGGGAATCCCCTGTTTCATTGGAAACCCTGATACTTATGCTCGTATAGTTAGTTAAGTGTCTTCGCACTCAAAATATCATTGTTTAACCCAGACAATTTCAATGGCCGGTTAAAAGGATCAGTCTAGCTTTTACTGACAGCAGAGATATCTGATAATGTGTGCTTTGGAGTGTCATTTACTTCTAACTGGAAGTGAAAATGTCATTCTTAATGTCTTCAACTTTCTCTTTCATTGAAGGTCTAAAATCTTGAAAAGAAGACATGAAATCCTAGCAACTGAAAATTACAGCCCTAGCTACACAGAAACTGTCCATCGCAGAAAGAGAAGTCGATGTTATAACTCAAGATAAGAGGAGGGCTTTGAGATCTCTGTAGCGAAAAATCGTTTCAGTTGAGAAGAAATGTACGATTTCAAACATTTCAAGGAGAATTGTAAATACGAGAATTGACTCAGCAAGAATTTCTGACCAAGGAAGTAACCAGGATGTGAGATTTAGCAGGAGAAATTTTTGCCGATTTTACCAACAACAAATAGGTGACTATACATTTAGGTATAATTTAGCTAAAATTTAGGTATAATTTAGGGGAAAATCACAGGCTCAACCATCATCAAGATTAAAATTTCACCCTAATCTGAGTTATTACTTTCACTGTTTGTTCTTGTTGAAATTTATGATGAATCAACACATAAAAAAATATTTGATATTTTTCTTTGTGCTAGGCAAGAATAATTTGAGAATAATCCTAGACTCAAAATCGAAAATCGTTAAGAATGTTGAGGCTAGAGCTTTCAAGGCTGGATTGGTGCGTTGGAGAAGTCAAAAGAAGGTAGGGGGCTCTTCTCCCCTTAGATGCTGTGTATTTGTAATATGGAGAAAGTCAAAAAAGAAGAGAAACCAAACTGTTATGTTGCTTGTCAGGGAATAGAAAATTCTTATCCCTCTTTACAAAGGGAAGCCACGTTTGACTACAGTGGCAAGAAACGGTATGAAGTAAAATTGCCAAACAGTAAAAGATTTGAATTGTCTGGTAATGTCTAGAGCAAAATTGATCTTTCAGTTGAAGGTACAAAATCAGGAACATGTTATACATTGACTGTATATCCTAAGTGCTAAACCTTCATCATATCCGAATTCCAAGACTTTATTGCATAGGCGCCGACTTTTATTTTTCCCAGGGGGGGCTCAAAATTTCAATTAAAAAAAAGAAATTACCTGTCGCTTTAATAACGTAATACAACATATGTAGTATATGTAGTATGTATAATAACAAAGCAAAAATTTTTAACAAAGCAGATATAACATCATGGTCTACAGTATCATCAGTTTAGTTCTTTGACTGATTTCAAATGAAATTCCCAGGGGGGGCTGAGCCCCCCCATAACAATTCTCAGGGGGGGCTCGAGCCCCCAAGCCCCCACGTAGTCGGCGCCTATGCTTTATTGATTGCATGACAATCGTGTCTGGTATTGTCAATTGCTGTTGCCTGGTAAATGGACAGTGCAGGTCTAATGCCTATCTGTAGTGCATAACATCCCTCGTACCCTAATCTCAATCCTCGATCGTTTCCAAACCTTTTCATTCACTCTATCACCTCTACGTAGCAAAGCTGATCTTTGCCAGCCCTTGAATGGCATTCAAAAAGCCCCCTTTTCTATAACTATTTCATGCTTTTAATCAAAATAATGCAAACCCCACCATAAAAGATGTGTCCCTAAAGGTAACGTGATGCCTAGGCGAAGTAGCAGAAAAACAGAATACATTGCTCTTGTTTCTATCAAGACGAAAGAATTGGAATTGTTCGGTACCAAGCTGATTTGGAGAGCACGTATTGAACATGGCAATGTGACATATTCTAACTGGTCGAGCATTTTATTACGGGTGGAAAGCAGTCAAAAGTCATCTCTATCACTTTCTTACTCCCTCTCTCTATCTAAATCATTTCCTCTTTGTCTCTTTCTCACTTCCAGTCCATTCTTTCTCGTTTTCTCCAACTTTTAAGTCTTTATACTTCAATAGAAAGGGTACAGTGCACAAAATATTGGTTCCAAAATGGTCCTCTTAAGTGCTGCCTAATAAAAAAATACCTAGAAGAGGAGCCTGACGCTCATCCATTACAAAATAACAATTTTGGCCAATTTGAAAAAGTTCAATCAAGAGAACTGAAACCAGAAGTTATCCTTGTTAATGGGGCTGACAAGCACAATAAGAAGGGTGTTAAAAGCATCTTGTAACCGCGTTCTTCTGCAGACATGTAAAGAACAGGGTAACGTAATACCCTCTGAAAGTGATATCAATTTTTGTTAGGACTGATCGTAGCACGACACCCCGTTAAAAGCACGTAATGTAATACTTGGCCTAATGACCACGTGACTAAGAAACAGTCAAGTTGGGTCAGGGAACAAATAGAATCAACCCACAAAATCTTTGCCTTTGTCAGCTGTCGATTGGAGAGTTATCAACTTATTATACTCTTCAAAGCCGCGCAATTCGATATCCGTTGCACTGATATTTCCTTCGTGGAATGGTACCATACCATGAACTGTCATTTCAGCACGTGTCAAGGGCCAAACATAACGGGAAATTGAAGAACAGCTCTCAATTTCTGGTTAAAGTAAGTCAACGGACATAAGTGGCCCGATTTAAAAATACACTGCAACTCAATACAATTCAGGCGTGCGGATTGATTGTTTAATCAAGGTGATCACATGGGGCCGCATCGTCTTCCATCACACCACACGCAGCGATATTTGAAGTGATCACATGAACATCCACTGTTCGTAATCTTGATTGGATGACTGAGTGTTTCTATTTTTAGATGGCCCATTCCCCTGAGCTAAGCTGCGTTTGAACTCCCGTTGATTTAATTTAAGATTCGTTATTGGAGGAGGGGAATTATTTGCCTCTATGTTGTTGAATGCTCAGAAGATACGCTAAGAAGCTTTTACACGACGTCCAATGATTAAATCAATAAACTACCGGGCAGATTTAATACTGATAGACTCGATTATACGCTCCTTGGGTGTTAACCAAAAGAAATCCTAAAAATGAAATCTTTCGATTTACTAGATGCCACTGCCAATTAAACAGCACGATTCACTGCATGTCAACCTGGTAGCCATTCTACAAAAATCATATTTTATGGAGAAATAAGCTAACCAAGCTGCACCTTACAATCAAAGGCGAATATTCGGGAAAGAAAAACACAAAACATACAGACGTCATCACACAAATCTCTCTTATTCTACATCCCAGAAACAGACTGTTTTACGATATCTTCAATGGTAATCTATTCTTCATAAAACGTAATCGAGGAGTTTCCAATAAATCTGTCGATATGATGATTATGATGCCATCATTTTCCATTTGCCGCAATGTGGTCTGTGATATTATAAATCGTGGACTCGGGGCTTTACGACAAAACATTGAAACACGGATTCGAACCGATCCGATCAACATATTAAGAATACGAAGCATTTGAAGTGCACCAGGGCATGATTTATCCACAAACTGCAAAAAAAAGAAAGTTGATAAAGGCACTGGCAAACGTTACAAAATAATAGCATTAATCAGCATGGGGTTGAAGAGAAATCCACAAAAATAAAAATATTAGAAGTAAAAAAGAACACAATGATACCCTTTAAGCCTAATACATCTAGGGAAAACCTTCCCTTTATTTGGTGTGGTAATATTCTGTTAATCAAAGATGGGGTTTTGATCGTGAAAACCTGAGACATTTCCCTTTCCCAAAAGCGTGCTTATATGATTTGACCAAATTGAAACTAATAATATGATTTACGTATTTTATTTGGGCAAAACAAAAAAAGTATATTTATGCACAAATCCAGACAGAATCAAAATGGTTCCTTTCAATGCTCTCACCTCCAAGGGCTTCTTGTGCGAAAAATTTGACATCAGCGTCTGGGTCACTGTTTAGTTTATCGAGGCAGGGCTTGATCTGACTCTGTATAGTGCTACAAAGCAATCAAAGATGACCATCAAAACACACATATGACTGAGCTAGTAACTACTTAATTGACTCACAATGCAAAAACACAGACTGTTGAGCTGTATATTCTTTCTATAGTGTTGAAACATAGGCAAAGAAAGTCCTTGCCAAATTGGACCCGGTCTTTCTTAAAACAGAACAAATGGGCGTTTAATGGTAAGCTGATATGAGTTGAAGAGGTGTTATCAGTTTAGTCTTTATGCAGGCGAGGATGAGAAAACAAAGACTGGTGCATTCACACGAGAATGAATCGTAGCCAAACCACAAATTAGCACATCTTCATGAGATGACTATAGGTAAAAATGGGACGGCTGTTTTTCAACCGTACGTATGAGTTTGCCGAGCAGGGAAGCTGGCAAAATATGGGACATGAAAACTGCGGACAAATTATTGGGACAGTCTGATTTGAATATTGTTCAGTTCCTGCAATTTTGTCTCACTGCAGCCTTTCAGATCCTTTCAAAAGCCTTTCTTGCAATCGTTTCTGAATGCAGCTACCATTATACCACAGAAAAGTGAAGCACATTGTGGAAGAAAAGTGGTACAAAACGCATCTCAAAAGAACTCAGGTGATAACCTTCGAATCTCGGTGTTGGAATTCCACTCACAGTTAAAGGCACGTGCGAGATACTAGAATACTGTTTCAGGAGCAAACGGGCCACCACTCACCAAAGCAGTGAGTTGGGTCAGTGTACTAGAGGACAAAGACAGCTTCAATGGTGAATAAGAGCGGATTACTGGTGGGATAGGGGTTACAATTGCCAAGGATACTCTTTCGGCCAATATAAACATACCGGAGCACGGGTGGTCGAATCTCAAAATTAAGATTTCCGTTACACAAAAGAAACTTTATGGATGCACTTCGTCACTGATGAGAAACATTGTGCAGAAAACCTCCCGCTGAAAGGTAATCGAAGCTGTCCTTTTGTCCAGCAAAGATATTGCCATGGGTATTTAATTGAGATTCAGTACCACAAGGGAAATAAGGTCTGTACTTGAAAAAAACTGTCCACTATTGTTAAATTTTGAGTCTTCCGAAAAAGTGGACCTTGGAGATGAAGATCATGGTTCTGTCTCGAGACACTAGTTCCTCGAACGTTTTTAGAGACACCACTGAAAAAGGAACCGAACGAAAGTCAAATTGTTTATTGTTTCTGACAAAACCATCGTGAACGTTACTCAACAATGGCACATGAATGGTACATTAGGTCAAGGAAGTCACAATTTTGTTCCAAAAACTTAGGTAGCAACCTGGTGTGGAGAAATGAAATTAAAAATTGCTGCTTGGCTCAAATAAGATGACTCTAAGTGGAGATGGGGACACCGAGTTAGTTAACCAAGACTGGCTTTGGACATGCTGGAATGGTAAGCGGCCATTTGCATCTTCATTGATGGTGCCAACACTATCACCGTTAGATGACAAGATAGAAACTGAAATGCTCAAAAGTGAAGACGCAAGAACTTGCAGGCCATGCGACAGTGCTGGAGCGTCTACATCGCAAGTTGAGAAAAAAATTTAGAGCCCGTGGTGAACTTAATTTGAAAGGCTATGAAACCAATTAAAATGAGAAACATGAGCCGAACTCAGCCAGGTTAAATCAAGAGTGGAAATTAAATGTAAAGGGCAGAGGTTGTTCTATTTATGGGTGTCTAGAGTTCGCAAGATCTGATTACGAATGACCGAACAAAACACAAAAATGGACAATGACAATTTGGCTTGATGTATTCAGAGTTTCTGTGCGGAGCCACGAAATGATAGCTTGAGTTAATGCAATGAGATTTACTGATTTGATTAGTAAATGTGTAACAAGTGAGGGTTATGGTTACATTAAAAAAAATAACTGGGACAGCAAACTCTGAGAGATTATAATGAAACTTTGCACCAAGAGAGGGATGTTTATTCGACACTTGAAAAAATTTGGCGGCAATTCGGAAATGTTGCTAGCTCTTTCATAAAATAACCATTCTTCCGTTTCTACTAAATCAATAACATTACCCTACCTTCAAGATTGATTAAATGTCTTTCTAATTTTTGATTGAATACTAATGTCTACTGTAAAAAAAGGCTCAAATTTGTAAAAGAGTTACACAGAGGCATCACGTGTTCTTATGAGCACGGAAACAGACATTATGTAAACGAGCATATGAACAAACAAACAGACTTACGGGGCATCAAGAACGTGACCGAGCAGGCGCAAAGTTTTGGCCACGTTAAATCTGACATTTGCGACGCCGTCATTGGCTAAGTTCAGCACGACCGGAAGGATGAGTTTCATGCAGATCTCTGGTCCGGAAACTTCGATCAGAACCTGCCAAGGTAAACGACTATCATAAACAGTCCGAGAAAGGATTGTGTGGACAAGGCGAGGAACAGATGAACGTTCCATATTGAATGACTTTGGATCTAAATATCCGAAAAATGGTCTTGAATCTTTTGTAAGTGGTAAAAATCCGAGATGCCTCGTTTAAATTCTATTTACATTTATCAAAATGTTACTTAGGTTCGCCAAAATTCTACTTAAAAATCTAGGTAAAGAAAATAAAGGGGAAAAAAAGTTCGATTTCATCAACTTATATTATTCTTTTGCATTTCAAGACGACAACATCATATTTCTTTGTGCGTCTCTCTTCGCAGTTACGTAGTAATATTCGCTTACCCCAATATCTTCTGGGTATATATATAATATCTATAGACTATGTCAACAGAACTTAAAAACAGTTTGAAACGCGGGGCCAATAAAATACGAGACCAATGGTAGCTGCGTAAGCTGCCTGTAAAATTATTCATAATCCCAAGGCCATTTGCAAAGAACATTGCTTTCAATCGGAATTATGGATACGAGACTTCATGGGTGTGAGGCTGCAGACATTGCTTATATATGTTAATGAATAGGGAGTAGAACAATTTTGGAACCACACAATCAACGCCCCCACCACAATTCCTTGTAAAAAAATAACGAGGATGCGCAAAAAACTTACGTTGATTGCGAAGAGTGTCGTCATCCTGTGCAGATAGTTGGTTTCCCGCGCCAAAGCAAGTACACGTGGGATAATCTTGTTCTACGAAAGCAAATATCAGCATTACTATCGCCAATAATACAACAAAATAATTAGGATACATTTAACCTTGTACTAAATTAAACTCTCTTGAACAAACGGGGGAATCAGGGCGAAATCTTGGGACACATTCGACTGACCAATCGGCAAGCAAAGACATGCAGGGTAGCGAGTAATTATTGGCATGAGAAAAGGACTGCCTTAGTGATAACAATTCAGCCGTTATCTATGAAACAGCGCTGTTGATTCAGTTGTGATATGAAGCACTATGACTACAGTTCTTTCTGGAGACCTGAACCTGGGACGTGATATCGAATGTTTGAGATCAACAAAGTACCATCGAAATGCCACCGGTGATTGTAATGAATAGAACGATTGCAATAAACTTCGATTAAACGACAGTCAATGATATAAATGGTGAATTCAATAACGGCGTCGGCATATGGAACCATAGCTGGTTCGCAAGAGTTTGTTTGACACTTTGCTACGGGTGTCGGCCAAACGCTCCATTTGCATTTGAATGGCTCTTGTGTCAAGAGATCCTTTACGAAACACGCCGAAGAACAACACAGATAAAATAATCACGTGGTTGCCGAAACATTCGATTTTCGATACCCGAAAGTTGGTCTTGCATTATAGCCATATCAAAGGAGTAGTTAAAAAAAGCAATTATAGAAACAAAAGCAGACGAGGTATCCATCTGTGGCCGGCTTCAAAACCTGTTTTAACAAGTATAGACACATCCAAGATGGTGTCAGTTAAAGGCTCTGGCAGTCAGGGGATATAAATCTTCACTGAAAGGGGCAAGCAGGTATTTTGTCAATTGTCATAAATGACAAATATTAAGGAACTGGCGTGTTTGTCAATACAAACGACAAAAATGACACTTTAACAATGTTTGATGTGCTCCGCCGTTGACCTAAGATATATCGCTCGCCCTGAACTGTAAGGACAAGAATATGACAAAATAATGCTATTTAAAGCCCAGCAAATACTATAGCAGTACCTCAACATTACATATTGATGACGTCAAACAGAGGACGGAAAAAGATGCATACCTGTGCCCATTCGATGCCAAACTTTTCAACCAGTTTTCTCAGATTCTTCGCGGCTGCTTCTCTGATTGCATAAACTACACAAAAAAAGCAAACACGGGCATTTCAGTCCGAATCCTTTATCTTCCTAATCAACATGCAACCCCTGCTAAAAACTCAGATGCACTACTAAACCTATTTGGACAACATCCAACAACTTGTTCTAAAAAAGTACTGAATATCAAAGAACAGCTTTGGGACCATGTGCGATAATGTTGTGGTATAGGGAAGAAAACATATTTCGAAAGGAAGTAACTCCCATGTGCTCAAATAAATAACTGTTAACTGTTTTTACTGAGAACATTAAACAGGAATTTCATGTCGATTACGATACATATAAAGTTTTTAAAAAAGAACTGAAGTGCTGGAGTAATTCTTTTAAAATACCAAAGAAATCTGCTTCTCTTAACACACACAGTTTTCTTCCCACGCAACTGCAGATTCCCAGTTATCTTAATAACGCAGAATCGAGGATCTAAATTCCTAAAACCTAAGTATTGCTCCAAAATATCTAAGTTTTATTGGATTCATTTTGAAAGAATTCGAAATTGAGTCTACCAAGCCCTATTGCCCTCCCTGACAGCAAAAAAACCGTTTAATTATTTCTTTAATAGCATTACAATAAACGATCCGCATAGCAAGCAAGGAATCTTGCGGTCACTGGCGCTAGAGATCTTCTTAGCAGCGAATTCCTTCACTAGTCACGTGAATTTAGTTTAATGGCAGACCGCGATAAAGCGCATATATCTATAAACACACGCAGAAAGCCGTAAGGCAAAGGCTGAACAAACGAAAACAAATGAAGGCAGGAATTTTGTAAAACAAAATGGCAAGCAGAAAAATTAAAGTCTAGCGTCCGTTTAAAGACTCGGACACCCAAATACGAATACAAACAATGAGCGGTACTAGATTACCCTAAGAGACTGCATTGCTAAACAGATTGCAGGTAAGTGACCAATGATAAACATCGAATGTGAAATCTCAGGGTTCAACTTATAAATAGATTAACACAAGTCACTTAATTCTTTTTACAAATAAGGAGAATAGCTTTCAGTGCATAGTATCAAAAGGTACAGGCAACACTTGTTGGGAAAGAAGGCGGTGGAGAAAACTTATTTAGAATAACTTACCATGATCTACTAACCAGCTCATGCAAAGGGAGCTTAACTTTTCATCGAAAAAGTCGACGCCCTGAAATTTAGAGTAAAAGTTTAAAGAGCCGGTTATCTAAGCATGTCTGCAGTTGACGAAAGAAATAATTTATCTATAGTGTGTGTGTGTGTGTATTTAACTGTCAGAAGATTCATTGCTGGGTGGCGTTTTGGCAAAACATGTACTCAAAGTATACTTGTGGTTGAAAGATTTGCAAGATGAGATAAGCTAAGCTACTGAAACTGTGATTGGTCAAGTTAATTGTTGGTTTAGTCTCTAAGCACCGGGGGTTGATAAATTCATAGTTTATTCCTGTACTCTCAAGAAAGGTACAACGTAGAACCTAAACCGAGTCAATGCATCAGTGTTCACTGGTCGAGAAAAATCTAAAGGATTTCACTTTGAAGAAGAATGAACCAGATAATGTAGTTTTTTACCGGGGTCATCAAAACCTCTCTGCTTCAGTCAAGATGTGTCTAAATTCGTTGCCTATAAACGTTTAGAAACGTCTGCAGAAAGGCAAGCCAGTTTATATTCTAATATTTGACTTATTTATACGGTGAAAAAAACTGAATTTTCCTGTTGTTAAAAAAATTGAATTTAAGTTCTGTTGCCAAACAATCAAGTGCAAACAAGGAGGGATATTTCTGCAAAGTTGTATAAAACATTTAACGCATGCGTAAAATACTTACCAACTGGCCAGCGAGTAATGGCATGTACTCAATAATGGCCAGGCGAACGCGCCATTTTGAGTCTTCTGCAAGTTCCATAATGGCAGGAAGTAAGGACTGCGACAATTCTTGTATTCCGATCACTGTAAAAAAATACCAAGATGGGCCTAACAAAACAGCCTTGCCCAACAAGACAAGCATGTCATTAATAACGCAGGCAGACTTGATAAATCATGTTCACTCCATCAGTTACGACTATAATAATCATAAATGGCTATTATCAACATTTATTAGTTGTATTGTATATCTATCAATACTGTTATAAGCTTTATTGATTATAAACTCTTTTGCCTGGGTTTCAGTTATATTTTCTTTATGTGTTCTATATAAATTGTTTTTGTCATATATGCTCTTTATGTACTTTATACTGTCTACGTTTTGTACATTGAAACATTTGTTGACATATTCTTTATCAGTACTACATATACTTCATATAGTCTTTCAAATGTTCAAATGGTTAATACAAAGAAATACAAAGAAATATCACAACAAACTATGGAAAGTTTGCATGAATAAATAAGGAATAAATTGAACGAATATGAAATATATACAAAATAAGAAATTGATTAATACCTTCGTTTACGCTATCCAAGTTTGAAATTATATTTAGCCTGACATCTGAACACTGAAAAAGTCACATTAAAAATGTTTGATGAAACAAGAAATTTGGGAAAGGCCTTACTTAACTATCCATAACATCACAATTTTGGCGAACGTAAAATAATGGAATGCAGCATAAAAAGATTCTAAGAGGAGCATGGCGTAGAACATGTATATGTGACATAAAGTGAAACCGGTTCGCATAACACAACATGACCCGATATAATGCAAAGTGACAAATGAAAATTAGATAAAATAGTGAAGGATGCTTCTTTAAATGAATTTACAAAACGAAAAAGGGACTGAAAAGCAAAGACAGAGATAATTGCTTTAAGTTCTAATGGAGTCATATATTTATAATAAAAATCCTCCTTACCTCGTCTTTCAGCATGATCAAAAATAGTGGAAGAAGATGTTCGATTGTGCTACAAAACAAATATCATCAAGTTGATTGAAATGTTAGTGTAAGCTGATTGAAATGCTACTGCGATTGAGGCAGTAAGGTTGTGAGGAGGGCTAAAAGTTGGCCTTCAAAAGAACAGCACATAAGGATCGTAAGCACGAAAATGCAGGAAATTTCTTATGAACATTGGTGACAATTTTTATGGAGAATTTTGGTTGCGCTTTCTTGATCGTTTAGTCCTGGTCCTTCACACCAAAGATCCGAATGACAGCACATTTTCTAACTCAAATTATGAATAATTTTTCAGCAATAGAATAAGGAAGTTTACTTGTCTTTTCCAAGGATCGGAGCAAGTCCCATGATAACGCCGGCCAAAGCTGATTTCACGTGCATGTTTGGGTCGCTGGCCAAATCCTACGAAAAGCAGTAAGATTTAAAACATTTTAAATATTTAGCCACAGAATATGCTGCAAGTACTTTGAATATTTAAAGTATTGTCTATAGACATAGATGTCTTTGTATATGTCTCAAAAGTGACTGGAGTGCAAAAATATATATAAACAATAAAGTAGTGGAAAATGATAATTGCAAAAACTATAGGCAAAATATTTATCAAGCCTACCTTTACACATGGAAGAATGCTGGCCATTATTATTTGTTCGCGTGTTTCCGGCAGCAAGTTCAAGCAGAATTCTGAAAACAAGAAAACATACTTTCTCATTTTGATCTTTGCATGATTTTAACATGCTCTTACATAAATCCGAATAAAAATATTCATAAAAAACAAAAAATAGTTCATTTCACATATTCCTGTCATCAGCTCTAATTTCTGGCTTTATACAACTACGAGCAGGAGTGATTGTGTATCAATTGTCATCTTGCCATAGTCCATAAAAACAAAACGCACTTTGTGTTGCTTTTATAATACCGTGCATTGATCAGAAACAACAAGCAAAATTAAAATATACACTAGAACATAGTCAGCGAAACGTGTAACATGTTTTTCTAGTAGCATAGGGAAGTAAATAGAGAATCATTAATGCTCCTCCACACCTTTGACTTTGTGAGCCGCAGCGGTTTTTACTTCCGCTTCACAGTCTTTGAGAAGAGAAGCATAGCTTGGGACCAGTTCTGTCTTGCTGGTTTCAGGCCCAACCGCTTTCTGAAGCTGCAAAACACATGCTAAAAATCAAATCTTTTTTCATGACACAATTAAAAAGGCTTGTGTTGGATGAAAATGGATGTACTGGGTTACTTTTATAGGCGACTGGAACAAACTGAAATACTTTTGACCTTCCTATCTACTGTATTATAAGCTTTTACTTCTGGAAACTGTAACCACTGAACAGCACATCTATACAATATCAATCGAGAGTGAATACTTGAGCTATACCTGGAAGGTACCTATCTAAGGCATAGGAAATTACCAATACAAGTTTTATTTAGTGCTGCTTAATGGAAGGTAAATATTCTGCGGCTAACGGTAGCATTGGAAAAGTATTTATGGACACGGGAGCAGCATTAGAGAAAGATGACCAAATCACCAGTATAAAATATAAACAAAGCTAAAATGCCTAATAAACATACAGCTGCTTATTAGAAAACATGGTGGCAAGAACATGGTGGCAAGAATTATCGGTGAACGGTTGCCAGGGTGGGGGCTAAAGGATTCAAATGTGCAAAGCAATATTTACCTCAACAATTTTATCAGCAACCATATATCGAACTCTCCAGGATTTATCCTACAGATAAAATGAAGAAAATTTTAGAAAAACAATGCTGACAAAATATACGGCCTTCTATGAGCCAATGAACTCTATTCTTTATTCCACCATTAATTTCTAAGTCTTCTTCCCAAAAAGTATCAAATGTTAAAAAAGCTGCTGCTCTTCTGATCCTCCACAACATTTTCAAAGGAAGGTACTTGGCGACAACTAGCTAGCTTCAATTTTGTTTCTTGTTTTAACTTTGAATTTCCAAGAATAGTCTTATCATCCATTCCAATGTACAAATGTGAGTGACAATTTATCTTAACATCTTTAGGCCCCTTTTGAAGGCAAGTTCTGCTCCAATGTAAATACAAGCTTGGTTCCCATTTAGAAGGCGATTTATGATAATCTGAGAGGAAGATCTCGTTCTAAATTCGTTCAAGATGACAAACTGATTTCAGGTCAGGCCACGCATTGTCACGAACTCACCTGCGCAGCGTTCCTTAAAGGCTCCACCATGTATTGCTGTTTGTCAGGCTGTGGAAGAATGCCTGCAATGCTGACACAAGCTTCGACAGCTAACAGTCGCACCGAGTCCTGTCAAAAGGCAAGATAACTCGCAGCTTATTTCACTGTTTTTAAAGCAAGTCATCAAAATGTCATATGCGATGTGTAGGGGCGATCATGGGCGTTGGTCAGAAAGAACGCCCTGTGTCAGCATTTAGCAGGAAAAAGCAGAGAACACGGAGTGGAAATCAATGAATAGGAGAATCTGGCGTGACATTGACACGAGGAAAGAAGATGATGTAGTATAGAAGATAGGAAGTAAGGTTCCGAGTAGAGAAATCCACCAATTTTAAGGGAGTTTTGGCTGCAGAGGTAAATGACTAAAGTCAGAGAGACGAAGACAAAGGCCATTTGGAAGGGCGGAGTGCATGCCGGCTCAAAGCACTTCGCTCGCAGCACTGGGCTTCAGGAATAAGAGATGACAGATATATGAAAAGGCCTATCGAAAGAACATTAATTAATAAAAATATTAGCAATTTTCCATTACACACAAATGCAAGACAAAACTATATTCCACAAAGATAAAAAAGAAAACAGAATTATGTACATTAAGTGTAATGGTAAAAATGTAATTCAAAAATGAATCACTTCATGATATCAGAGTGTTCGACTTATTACTGAAAAAAATACTTCAGACTAATCTTCAAAAAACTAGTTCAATAGTTTTGCTAATGGTTGGATACATTAGTTCTGATTGCCACTAATTTAAAAAATGTGCTTAAATTGTGATAAGAGAGCAAATGTGAAATTGTAAATGGAAAATTTTTTTTAAAAGTGGAAAACTTTCTGCAGAAATAAAAAATTTCTTCAAACCTGTTCGTCGTTTGCCAAACTGTTAAACATCGGGATGAGATCAGACTTTACAAATTCTATTTCAACGACTTTGGCGAATTCCTATAAACAGAATCGCATAAACAAAAAGGTTAAGGATGAAGAAAATACAAATTATATTGAGAATCAGTGGCTCAAATCTGAATCAGAATATTGGCACATCTGTCAATATTTCTTTTGGTACCAATTAAAAGCAATACATCTTTAAAAAATTTCTAGGAAATGACAAACTTTATTCAAATGAAGCCATCTCGTAGACAAAGCCACTTATTTTAAGTGAAACATCATCATATCAAGCTGGATATTCAAGAAGGAAAGATGCAGAGGGTGCTTTCATCTTACCCCGAGTTTCCCAGCTGCCGCTCTTCGGACCATGGGCGTGTCATCACAGCACAGAGTTTTGAATGCTCTAACAAAGACATACGGCATCGTGTAAACAGACCAGTATATTGCATGACTGTAGTTATATTGCAAGTAAAACCCACTTAGTAATAGAACAATGCACAAGGATCTTTTTTTATTTGAAAGGCCATGGATGACGTAACAAAGGTGCCATAAAGGCAACTTTTGGCACGAAACTTTAGACTAGAATTATCAGTCCATTTGGGTAATCACGAACTTTGGAAGTCCTAAAAATATTACTAGATACTAAGAGGTACTCGAAGACACCCGATGCAAGGGGCACAATGGGCACATGCCTCCCTCCATTTTTCAGAGCTTCAATGTAATGCCCCTCACAACTAACCGAGGTGCCCTATTCTGCCTGCAGTGTAACTTAAATAGTCCCTTGCAATTATGGAACCGGGATAAAAAATTGTAAAAGCAACGTTCTCTTTCTAGGCCCAGCTATTTCGACTTTTCGTTTATGTTACTGCCTGGCTTGCACTCTGAAAATCGATTTGCACCCAATGAAACTCACTCAAAACTTAGTGAAAATGCTCCTCAAAATTGCTGCCCCCTCTCACTCTACTGTATAGGTATCTTTGTTTAGGCCATAGCTTTACAATGACGCATCAAATACTCACGCTCTTAGATCAGCTTTTGTATTGGTTCCCACACGAGAGTATGCGACGGCGAAAAGTCCGCATGCCGACGTACGAGAAGTGAACCAGTCGCCTGCAGGGGAACAATATTTGTGAAAACAATGGGCACGCGAACAAAGGCAAGAGGGAATGACCACGGACAAGGGGACGAGAACTGGGACGAGAGAATGAGGCGAATACGGATATGAGAAAAGGGAGGAGAAAGGGGGCTAAAACGGACATGAAAAATGGGGCGAGAAAGGAGGCAAGAAATAAGGCAAGAAAGGGGAGGAGAATGGGGGCGAGAAAGGGGAGGAGAAAGGGTAGGAGAAAGGGGAGGAGAACATGGGCGAGAAAGGTGGCAAGAAATAAGGCGAGAACGGAGATAAGAAAAGGGAGGAGAAAGAGGATGAAAAAGGGGACGAGAATGAAGTCGAGAACAGGGGCGAAAAAAGGACAGCATTAGGAAAGGTCAAGAAAGGCGTCAAGACAGGGGGCGAAAAGGAAAGGTCCTTGAAATTGATGTTGATTGCTTTGTCGATACATACCACTACAATTGCACTACTCAATGATGAAAACTTGAATATCAGTAATCATCTGTATGGAAATATATTCAGCCTATGAAAGGGATGCGGTTTCAGCTACTGCACGTTCAGTAATAGACACGAGAAGAGCATTTGTGTCATAGGCCTGGAGGGCCTCACAATTAGCATGGCTATATTCATCATTGTGCAGAATGCTGTCACCGCCGGCAATGCAAGCTAGTGCTGCACTTCCAGCATTCAATGTTTTGTATGTTGTCATTCAAGACAAAAAAGCTACTGAGCGATCTAATGACGTCATCCCATACCTCCTGCTAATCTTTTGACGAGTGGGACGAAGTGGAGTTCGAGGTCCTGGGTGGAATGCTCCGCTGCGACGATCCTGAGCGATTCTACGGCCTGCGGAGGAGAGCAAACGTCATATGACTGAAGTTATCAAAATGAGGCAATTTATGAGCATCGCTTTGCTCTATTCTCCAATCTTTGCTCTGCTTCTAAATTGCATGCAAAGTGGCCTGTTGGGCTCTGAGCATTATGCACTCTATTAGTAGGCTTCGTGGGGGAACCTTCAAAATTTGGGTGAAAACAAGGGTAATTAACATATCAACGAAATTGGGAGGAAAATAGCCCTATCCTTAAAATGTGACCCTTTACAAAACGAATATAAAAACTTTCTACTTACTTTGTCACGAACGATCGTCTCTTCGACTGTTGCCAAACTTTCGAGGGGAGGCTGCGATTACACGTGAAACTTTTTAGTAAAAATATGTAAATCCTATAGTCGCATAAAGTCGTTCTAATAAAGAAGGCTTGCAAACACAATTGCGAAATCAGAAAAAATCGGCAAGAATAATTGAATAGCACAATCTAAGTCCCAAAACCTTCTAAACGCAGGAATTTCATCACAATAGGTAATTTAAGGGATCCCAGGAATGCTTTTGTCCTCAAATAGACTCTGTAGTGATATACATGTATAATAAATACTGGAACATATAATGTCGATACGTAATGTGGGGCGTTTAGAAAGGGCAATTAAAGAAAATAAACAGGCGTCTTGGTGTAAAAGAGTGAGAAACCTAGATAAACAAATAAGGTATAGACAGACGAAAAAAGATAGTCTACAGAAAAAAAGTAGCAATACATTGTTAAATCTAGGGGAGGGTATAAATTACATAAGGTTGGAATATAATAAACAGGTGCAGTTCTCGGTATGTCAATATTCTGCCTAAAGTCTTGATACAGCAGATGATTCACGACCGCATTTGCAAATGAACATAAATGAGCAAACATTAGCAAACATAAGCAAACATTAGCAAACATTAGCAAACATCAGCAAACTCACCAGCAAACAGTTTACATACTCTTGGCCTCCTATCAGTCGTGTAAATGTGCCAAGCTACAATGCATAATAAATGAATTTCAATAGAAGAAAAACTCCAACAATCACGCACATTTCTAATAGACACCCGCCCCTGAAATGTGAGGATCTGATTGATGCTTAGAGTGTTTTTCTTCATATTTGCATACATGCTTTCAAGCTGCACTTAGCTTCAATATATTTACACAACTTATGCCAATCAGTGTATTACATGATCGTTTGTCTATATTGAATGCACTTCCTGTTATTGTCAGCGACAGTAGCTTATGCCGAGGAGAAATCACAATTTAGCTTCGATACAAACATCTAGGATTTACAGAGAAGGACAGCCAACGACTAATAGTGAACTAATTTCAATGCCAAAAACGTTTAAGTTCAATCGCACGTAGTAAGACTTATGAAAAAAGCCGCAGCCTTTAAGAAATCCTGCAGATACTTTAGAAGACTTGACAGAACAGATTCACTAGCTGTAAGCACGTGGCTTAAACAGTTTTAATTTGCACCAATGAATGACATCCAAAATAAGGCCACAATCACATGACAAACCATTAAATCAACACTTTTATTGTATTGCTGACTGACATTCAGAAATGACGTGAGAAGAAATATATTGTGTCATGAGCCTGATAGCCAAAAGCTTAGGCCTCACAATTAGCATGGCGAAAATTTCATCATTATGTCAGCAGGTCGCGGAATTAATTCAAATGTAATGGAACAATGGAAAAACAACTGAACCATTAAAGTGCTTCTCTTTCCGGTACTCTTTACAGTTTGTATATTGGCTTTATAATCTTGTCAGCTTTAGGTCCTTCTCTTAAGTTACGTATTTTAAGTGTGGGATGAAAATGTATTTTACTAAAGATGCAAAAATTATGGTTCCGCTGTTTATAGCCATTTTAAAGTTTTGCAGCAGGAAACATCTGCTTGCAAATTCTATTTGTCATCTCCATGCTGTTTCATGGGCAGATGCAATTCATAGAAAGCAAAGATAATAAAGTAGATTCCTAGACTCTATTTCTTGCGTTTTACTTTCAAAAATGCATGCTGATTTTTAGATTCCGTTTCTTGTTTCTCTGTTACAGACTTGAACATACTTATCAATCGCGGAGAATTATTTGAAGCTGAGAGAATACTTTTGACTTTTTAGTGCTCATAAAATATTCACTGAAATAAAATTAACACACTGACAACGAACGAATCTGCGGTCGACACGCCTTAAAGAAAGCCGTGAAATCAAAATGGAAGTACGATGAAGAACAATGGTTTGAGGTGAATTATTGATCAATCATGTGTGGGTTGATAATGAATAATTCATGGAATTGGTCAAACGACCAAAAACTAGAGATAAAAAACTAAAAGGATATCTGGCGCATGTCAGTATCAGCTAAGTCAAAGGAAAATTAACATGGTAAATTCATTAACCTAACAACTTCGACTGCAACTTCAACACATGGGTCACTGGATCTGGGCATAAGTAGCCATAACAGTTTTTGGCAAATTTGTATTTTAGTGTGATGTTGTCAATGAAAGCCCTGATCATGATCATTTTACCATTATTTCTATAAATCTAAGTGCCATGTTTATGTAAAAACATATCATTCTGTTACTTTTGACTCAAACCTAGGTCTCAAATCAAGTTAAAAATTGAACTTAGGTTCATTGTAATAACAACATTCATTTGAATCAGCTTCCTCTATTAATTAGATATATATACATATTAAGAATCTTTAAAAAAAATAATGAAATCTTGGACAATATTCACAGTTCATCTCTGAAAGCAACCTCTCACCTTGATCCTACAACAGCCTTAATGGAACCCTTCCATTCAACAATAACTGTACACAGTACTTATTTGTTGCAGATTTCATGGAAAAGCATATAACAACAGTTTTTTCAATAAACTTTCTAAAAACAAATCTTCAATAGCAATTCCCATATCTAAACCAAGGTTTCCTTGCAACAAACATTAAAATGGTCTTCAATTGTACAGAAACAAATGGCAAACAGTGTCATCAAAATTTCTGCCATAATATACTGTATACCACAACAATTATGAAGCTTCACTAGCTCCAGATATCCTTGTATGACTTAGGCTCTTTCAATCAGACTATTTCTTTAGCAATAGCAAAATCATTATTTCACATAAAAAAAACAAAAAATTTAAATAATGACCAAGAAGCAGGACTTTCCTTGGCAGTCTTACCTGTTCTGCAAGAGCAAGCAGCACTTCATCTTCATCATAAATTGTATCTAGATAACAAAATTAGTAAAAAAATTCAATATTGCTGTTTTAATAACAAATTCTGTGATTATTCAATTATATGGTAGCATTTAGGCAATGCACTAATAATTGTAAATGACTTGACAAATGTTTTTCATAGTTTTTTCATGTTGAAAAGGCCCATGAAAAAAATTCTTAATAGCAAAAGCCCTTGATACCATTTTGTCTTGTGGCTTTGTTTCAGACATCCTTTTAGACATGTGACTTCCTTTTATCTTATGACTTCCTTCCTTTGTGATTGCTTCAAATTTGCATAAATATGTAAACACACCACATATCATATCAATTAATATATGTTACCACAACATGTGATATATCATTAATACTTTATAGAAAGTACTTAAAGATCCTTTTAGCTGTGATAAACTGCTGCAAATAACAAACTGACCTGTTAGAAAAGGGATTAGTTCACTGCGTGTTCTTTCAGTTCCTAGAGCTAATGCAATGGTTGACAGTTTGTGTATGGAGTTCAGCCTCAGCTATAGAGATAAAAAAGAAACAACTGGTAAAAAAACATACATGCTGGTGATGGATTTATCTCAACTTATAACAACACCCTAAAAACAACAAACAAAGAAAGATAATACACAACCTAGATTTTAGATCTTCTCTTTAGCTGTTATTGTTATAAACTGAACTTTTTGCAGAAAGTTTCCAATTTGTGTATTGTGATATTCTCTACTTCTACAAGTCTTTCAAAATAAAACAGCCAAAACTCCAGGAAAATTTCAGGATAACTGAATTTTTTTGCCTTCCAGTTCTCAGTACCTTCACACGTAGCCATGAACACCATTTTGTATTCTCTGTCACAATGTGTTGATGTGGTTAATACAGAGCTGTACAAAGCGGTGTATAGAGCATGGTGTTTCTAAGTTACATTTAGCTGCATTCAACATTGTGTAAAAGGTTAGCCTCATAGAAGCAATCTACAATTATCGTATCTTATATACACAGGTTATGATATAAAATTAGTAGATAAATCAAGCTTGTTTGTCTTCCCTACAATCCTGCTGCATGGGTAAATTAAAATATTAACTATCACAAAATCCTGATTGGATTTAGTTTCTTCAAGAAAACATGAAAAGAAACTTCAAGATTTATGGGTAACCAATGAAGATCAAATACTAGGTAACCTGTTAGCCAAGGCATCTAAATTGTTTGTATAATGAGCTTTAATTAGTGAATGAAACATTGATTTACATCAATATTGACTTATAAAAATATTGACATGTGTGGATTATTCTACTGTGACTTCCATTTTTCGACTTGTAGACAGAAACAAAAAAATATCAGTCAAACTGCTCAGTTTTATTGGCAATATGCTATGCTAATTCACTTCAACAACTAATTCACAGTATTTCTGATTTGAAATGCTTTTTAGAGAAACTTTTCTTTGTAACTTCTGCTAAAGACAGAAAGCCAGTTTTGAAAGGTCAAGAAAGGTGTCAAGAAAGGGGGCGAGAAAGGAAAGGTCCTTGAAATTGATGTTGATCGCTTTGTCTATACATACCACTACAATTGCACTACTCAATGATGAAAACTTGAATATCAGTAATCATCTGTATGGAAATATATTCAGCCTATGAAAGGGATGCGGTTTCAACTACTGCACGTTCAGTAATAGACACGAGAAGAGCATTTGTGTCATAGGCCTGGAGGGCCTCACAATTAGCATGGCTATATTCATCATTGTGCAGAGTGCTGCCACCGCCGGCAATACTTAAGTTTGTGACTGCTTGACGTGTGTGTCATGAAATGGCTAACGGTAGGAAGCCAGTGCTGCACTTCCAGCATTCAATGTTTTGTATGTTGTTTTCAATGCTTCTAAAGACAGAAAGCCAGTTTTTCCAAACAACAGATTTTACTCAATATTTATAAAGAGACATATGTATATTTTCACCTTTTTCACTAAGTAAATAAGAGTCTAAGCTGAGAGAAAAAAAATTGCAAAAACAAAGAGTAACAAAAAACCTAATTTGTTAGAGTACAAAATTTATATGCATATAAAATATCAATCCATGCATAATTCAATACCTTTAGCAAGTAGAAAAGTAAATGACAGAAATATTGATTCTGCCTTTTACATGACTGTGAACCAATTAATTTTTAATCTGTATCCTGCTGCTTTAAGAAGCAAACAAGTTTCAAAGAAGAAGAATTTCACTGTGTAATGAGTTTTAAAAGTAGCTAGGAAAATAAAAGTTAATTCTTTAAACTTACTTGCAAAATACAAATTTGGTCATTTAGCATGCAGGAGCTACAGCAGACATAACAATACTCAGAAATGGTTAATGGGCCGGTCTCATGTCACAATTCACAGTCAGTAGAGCCTACTTGTCCAAACAGTGGCAAGAAAAAAATTGTGTTTTTACTGATGCCAAGAGAATAAAAGTAATTATTTTTGTTTTGATGAAACACAAGTAGGAATGACTAAAATTCTTCAGAAAGCTTATGAAATTTTAACATTGTCTTGCAATAGGAAGCTTCTTGTGGAAATAGTGGTATGAACAATTTATTATGAAACAGGGATTTCCGTTTATTTTTTTATTATAAATACTGATTTGGTTATACCTATCAACTTTCAATTTTAGTAGCTTGTACCTACATCAATGTTTTTCATATTTTACATCCTATTCGCATTGCTTTCACAGGAATTATTGCATTTGAGACCATTTCAAATCCTAATAAAAAATCTGACTTTGTTGTTCATCAATAAGTATACTCTGAGACAAGTGGAAAAATTGTTGATAGAAAGCGTTGAATAGACCTGACATAATATTTTTGGTTCTGAAACATTTTAGGTTGGTTATTGCATGCTCAAAATTTTTTGGAAACCCTGGTTATGGACATAAGTTCAATTGTCATCCTTGGGGTGTTTCCTGTCTGTTTCTTTTGGTTTAAAATCAATGCAACCCACTTTCAAGGTATTTAGCTGATTCCTCGCATTCCTTGCAATAAAATTCAAAATCAACACTAAAAACAAAACACCTTAACATGGAAACGATAGGTAAATAAACAAATATCATCTGCATCACTGTTTACCAAAATTTGTACAAGCATTAGCACAGAATACTTTAAAAAAGGAATTTTCACATGTCTAATTAAAATTTATGATATCTCTTTCTTACAGAGATATATCTAAGCGTTGGTAGCATAATATAATTCCACCGAGTCATGGGTTATGGCTCCAAAAAGGACTTTGATGTTGACAAATTCCTTGCGAAACATATCGGGTTTCAGAAGCTATGGTTATCGTTATCAATGGTTTTGCGGCAACACGGCAGCTTACATTGAATTTTATTAAAAATAAACCAAAGAAGACTGAATGATAGCTTTAAAAAATCAATGTGATTGATTTATTGGTGACACGGCAATGCTGAAAAAGTTCCAGGTACATGGGTCAGACGCACCGCATTCTCGATCAGACCAGGTAACTTTGCAACATGTGTGAATACAAGGTTTTCCAATATCCACATATTTTTGTGGTTTATCGTCATAAATAACACAACATAAGTGTTCTATTTGCCTGGCGATTCATTCCCACAGTGGGAGTTATTATTTTAAGATGGCTTCTAAAAACCATATCTCAGTGCTATTTCGCGTACCTGAACATCTTCATTCCTCAGCTCATCAATAAGCACTGCAATAGGATACAAAGAATCGTCTTGGGCTTCGTTCGCTGCCATCTTCCCAGAGAACGTACCTAAACTGGCAATCGACCTTTCGCTTCCCTTCTTCGGTTCTTCGGTTTTGGGTGCTTGACATGGAGGAGGACACTAGTTATTTTGGGGATTGGTAACGACCCATAATGCAACGTGGGGTAAATACCAAAACACTTTGGGTGTTTTCATTGACATTGGAGTAAAGCTAATTATACGCTTTGTTCTAATTCCAAACTTTTCGTTCAATATATAGTCTTGGTAGATCTAGTTTCAGGGCATTTAGCGTTGATAATCTTTCTAAGAACTCCATTAAAAATTGTGTTTTCGATGTTTCGTGCTAATATAAAGCTCTTTTTGTCCTCTAGATAGTTCTTCTTCCCATGCGTTTTCTGACTTTTTCACATTTTTGGTGAACTTAGAGCGATGTTTCATTATGTTCTTTCCCCATTGGTACATCAGCCTGATCATTGTGTTTGGTAAAATCCTGCTTTATCGATGGGAGGTCCAGTACCATCACAAAGCTGCTTAGCTAAGAAACAGCCTACAAAATAGATTCAAATGTGTGATAAACGTTAGGGTGGTAGCCTGTGTTAAAAGCTTACAAAACTTGCCAAAATTTAGGAGCAGTTTGTCTTATCATTTAATCATGGCTTTACTAAAAACAATACTTCTTATCTTATTTTATATTACTAATATTATTGCACTCCTTAGCCATCAGTCCAAAACATTTATGGAATTCTGGCGTAAAATAATAGCCTTTTCGTGGACAAAGTCAAAGTCTGGATTCTCTGAAGAGTTTATCACTGAAGTGTCACAGTCTGGATACTCTGAAGGCTCGTAGTGATAAAGAATCTTAGAATCCCATTGTTCGCAACATGATACATCGCTCTTTGGACGAATGCCACAAAACTTTAGCTAGAGCATTCAAGTTTAACCATTTGAATTTAGCAGTTCAAAATTTTGGGAAACGCAATTTAAATACATGCAGTAGCTGCAATTAATAGTTTGCCAACTCCTTCATGTTTCCTTAGCCCCAAGCATATTATTCCAACGGTTACTACACTTTCCAAGCAGGATCGTATGATGTTATTTCTTTATCATGATACAACTTACAGGTATGGAAAATAAACTAGTACATCAAACCACATCGAGTTTTGCTTAATTTTTCAATTTAACATCATAAAAATATTTAACTGTTGCTGCGTGGGGGTGGTAGGCCTATTCTTGTATCGCACTTTCTTGCTGTGCAAGCGCATTTGATAAAAATAGTGTCTTACTTTTTTCGGACCTATATAACTTCTGGTAGCAAAATAGGGAGTCGTATGATTTTTGTTATATTAAAAACAAACATAAATTTTGATGTCAACAATGTCTGTGTTCGACTTTCTGCCTCTCTTCCGGGTTGGGGTCTAGGCACTAGCAAGCGACGCCATGGCAACATTAAAAGAAATATCACCATAACCTCAGAAGTAGAAACAGAACTAAAACGAGAACGCAAGTACTGCGCTGATTTGGCTACAATAATAATTCACATTACGTTCTAAAATGGTAAGGATATTATTAGTTATTTATTTTTGGATAATGCATATTGTAAACTTGAGAACGACGTCAGAATTTCTTGTTTTCTGGAAGATATTGAACCAATCAATCAGAGTTCTGGATTGTTTTTTGCAAGGCCCTATCGCTCTACGGGCCTTCGCAGTTAGATATTCAATTACTTTGTGTTTCTTATAGCAACCTGCTCGTAAAAACTGTTGACGTTGTACCACGTTTCTACTATCTTGAAATCCGAAATGATATTGCTTGAGATGTTGAGTTTTTTTATGACGATATCCGTTCGGTATAAATAATGCGAAAGCTGATTTTATATTGCAGCCTTCTGCAAGTTCAGTGGCGTCCGGAGATACTGCTAGTTCCAGCGGATCTAGACGGAAATACAATCCGAAATATAATGTTGTCAGCAGGACATCATCTGTTGTAAGACTTTTGTTCCTTTTTTCAAATATTTCGCCTGCTTTTATTTGTAGGCGATGTTTAATGACGTCTGAATTCTTGAATTTGAAATATTTACAACTGAATCATAATTGTTACTATCTTTGGAATTTAATGGATTTCCACTGATTTATCTTCCAATATTAGCATTTTTTCCAAGAACATGTCCTGGTCCTCTTTGTTTCCTAAAATGAAAGCAGATGATGTTTACTTCTCGAAAATCATCAGCAACATAAAGTTTCACTGAATTTTTGTGAGTAAAACTTATTTATAAGTAAGTTGCATTTGCTTTTTTACAATCTTTGATCATACTTTCAAAAAAATTTTGTTGAAAATATAAAGGATGAAGCTCTCTTTGGTGGAAATGGACGAAGAGTACGCTCTGCCCCAGAGGAGAAAGGACTGCAGCTTGATGTTCTGACTGGCAGATCAAATAGTGCAACTGGTAGACCATCTAGAAGACAGAAAAAGGCAGAAGTCATTGAAGTTATCACAAAGGACATGATAAGGAAGCTAAAGTAATTGACAAATCATTTCACTGTTTATCTTGATATGCCTCGCTGCTGCTTATGTTTTTTAAAAGTGACTGTAATCATTTTCTCTAATATTATTCACTGATTTAAAGAGATCCATGAAGCCTTAGTAGCTATTAGATTGAAGGAAATCAATGAAGCCTAGCTCAATTAGCAGTATCTATTAGAATAAAATTGTTTGAATTTCAAAGCATCTTTACTTGAAGTTTAAAGTTGATTGACGGTAATGAATATTCAACAAAGTTGTATAAATGGTTTTTTTTAATTTATATTGAGGAGTTGACAAATTACATTTTGAGAATTTGCATGTGCATTTCATTCTTGAATGATGTGCTAGAAATTGATTATTTATGAATCTGTTATAGAGTTCCAAGCTCTGATCCTTCTGGAAGGTCAATTGTTCTGAATCCAATGGAATATACTAGAATAAAGGTAAGAAACATTTAGTGTCTACATAGTTTTTCAAAATTACCATGATAGGAAGTCCAAAAGTATTTTATGGTAAAAAAAAATAACAAGGAGTCCAAATTTTGTTATGGAGATATTTTCTCAGTTTTCTCTGACATTCTGCATCAAGGTGTTTGAAAGTTATAAGAAAATTGTCTCATAGAAAGTACATTAATAGTATATTCTGCCCCAATTTAAGGGTTGGCCCTCTGTTTAATGCATTTCATATTCATGGATATACATTACCACTTAGATACTTAAGTCACATATAAAAGTTTACTTGATTACTTTTAGAATTCTTCAAAAGTACTCACAGCTGCTGAAAGACAGGAACAGTATCAGAGGTACAAGATGGAGAAGCAGAAGCTTTTAGATGCGGGCGAAGAACGGAAAAACTTTATGCAAGAAATGGAAAGGCAAAGGCAACAGAATGAAAAGCTGTCAGAGATTGAGCAGGTGACATAGCTTTGTGTTTTAGGGTTTTCCAATTGCCATATATTAAACATTGGTTTCTGTAATATCTTATGTTGTCTTTAATATCATATTGTTGAATAAACCATGCTCACATAATTTGTGTACAAGCAAAATAGTGAATGCAAGGAGGAGCTTCCTTGTCTTTCCCTGATTTGGGCAGCATTGATTTTTTTAGGTCAAAATTAGCTACTCTATTTATAAAAGCATTTTTGCATCCTCTCACATTTCTATTGAGAGTTGACAAAGTTGCTGTTCAATTGTGTGAAAATTATTTCAAAAGAAGCTACAAAATTGTTTAAGTATTAAGATTTTGAAACTAGATATTTGTATAATGAAGATTACAGGTCTACATTATTTATAGTTTGTCAGTATTTTAAGGAAGTGTCTTTAATTTACAAGATATTATATATAATTAATTATGATTTTAATTATTGCTACACATTGATAAGCCTGTTCTTAAATTTTTAGGAAGCCAAAGAGAGAAGTCAATATTTACTTGAAAAAGCTCAAGAGCAAATGGAGGAAGAAGAAGATGAAATCAAAAAGCTTAATGAGTTAATCTTGAATGCCAAATGCCATGCCATAAGAGATGCACAGCTGATTGAGAAAGTTGATATAAAAAAGGAACTCCTGGGTGAAGAGAAGAGACTGGATGAAATGATGGAGAATGATAGATTGAAAGCACTTATGGAGTATGAAGAGAGGGAGCAGAGGAAGAAGGAAGAGAGGTTGAGAGGTGCTAGCATTTTGAAAAAGCAGATAGAAGAAAATGAAATGACTAGACTACTTGAGCAGAACAAGAAGGACCTTGAGACTGCTGTAAGTCATGTGTTTCTGCTTTCCTACACAGTATTAACACCATAATGTTTTGAAATGTTCAACTAAGATGCAGTTTGAATTAGGATCACAGAAAGGATCTTCATTTTTTGATCTTGATTTATACATATCTTTCAAGGAAGATTAGTGTTAAATGTAATATTTTTTACAGTCATTATTTTCATTGTTTCCTGATTCAGGCTATGCTGGAGTACTTGGACAAACTGCAAACAGAAGATATGGACAATCTTTTGAAGAAGAGAGAAATGCAGCATAGCGTGATGAAAGATGTTGCCAAAGCAAATCAGGTTAGATACCCTTATATACATTTTATGATCTTCCGTAAGCATATATATAGTTTTTCTTTCTTTTTCTAAATACTCTAAAAGAGGAAAGCCTTGTTTTTGAAAGCATTGTCTTGTTTTATAAAGATAATAAGTCAGTAGTATTTTAAATTTATTTTCTTAATAGGAAATAAAGCAAATCAAGGAGACAAGGAAGGCACAAGAAGTGATGGAGGAAGTGAAAGTCATGGAGTATCTCAAAGAGAAGGCTGTGAGTGTTGAAAAACTTTAATTGATCCTTGTTGGTTTTTTCCAGTAATGTTGGTTATTTTGTTGGAAACCTGAAGCATACTTTTTTGATCTTTGCACCAATGATTCAATTTCAAATGCACTGTTTGTTTTGCTTTTGAGTAATGAAAATGTTGAATACGATCACAAACGAGATAGATCTAGGCCACTTCAGTCGAACAGAACATAACAAGATATAATTAACTGCAACAACATATAGCAACCACGCTACAATCTTACGATATGAAATGATTACTTAAGGCTACTATGCAGTGGTTAATAGCTATAGAGTGGTCATCCTAACAAATACTTATAACGAGTTCTTTACGTGCGCAATGAAAATAGCAACCGTTTCCAGTTTTGTGATTTTAAGCTATCAGTAAGATCTTTTAGAATGATATAGATCTGATGGACATTTTCGCTTTCTATTTGTAGGCTCGAGAAGAAGCATATGAGAGAGAAAAGGAGCGTCTTAGGATAGAGAAAGAGAAGGAGATTGCAAGGCTAAGAGCACAACAAGAAAGAGCCATCGATAAGCAGGCAGAGAAGGTGAGTTTGTTGATCCATTTCTGGGTTTTATGTATCATATAATCTCATAGAATAGAGCGTGAGTTAGAATGAACTCTTGTAGTCTTTGTACATCAAATGCGACATCCAGATTCAGTTCTATTCCACAATGCCCTGTACCACGGCTCTTCGAAAAGGAAAAGGAAAGCAATGAACCAACTTCTCGTCAAAATGACTTGAGCACTAAATTTACATCGGCTGGCGGACATGTGGCAAAGATGCAGAGGGGCTCTGAGAGGCCAGATGAGGCATCAATGACGAGGAACGATTGCAGCGGCAATGGCAGGGGGGGCTACCCTAAAGAAAACATAGC
>ML133387.1:1354727-1462227 GCA_003864495.1 Nemopilema nomurai | reverse complement strand
CAGTTAAAAGGCAGCTTGCAGTTTATATTCTGTTTTATTGCCTATATTTAGGTTTTAACGTATTTTTAACTCCTTAGAGAGCAGATTTGGCTTTAGTTAAAATTGATTTATTCTTTACAATATGCATCATAAAGCATTTTCTGTGTTCATTTTGTTTAAAGAGACAGTCTTTCACTTGTCCCACAATGGCAAACTATACTATATTCTGCTTTTAATCTGTTCAAACTGCTGTCCTGTTCAAACTTAACCTGGAAAACGCTAACCAGGGTAAGAATTTTTTTAATTAAATGTAAAGGCAGGTAACCTAAGTTGAACCCAGGCTAACGATCTACTTCGCTCATGCGCCCATCGAGCCATGCCAACACTGTCGAAATTCGCCTTGAAAAGCTAGGGTAGAAAGGTCCTTTAATTTGAATAACATATCTTGAAAATTGATGAAACAAGGGATGAAAAGGTACACTGTGGGGCGTCGACAATGTCATTTCTTTAATTTAAGCTTTCAATTTAAAAATAAAAAATTTAAACTTTAATTTACATTTATATCATGATTTCCTTCATGAAGTAAACACAAAACTAATTTACAAATGGCATGGAATAAGGGAAGGATCATTTTATCATGCTACTTTTTCGTGAGCATGGTAAACATTTTTTTGCAAAAACTGCTCAAGCAGCTCAAATATCTTTGATAGAGTAATCTAGATACAGTTTTCGTGTGACTGGTTCCAAAAACGCTTTGTTACTTTTACGAGAGCAGCTTTTCCAGCATAAAGTGAGTCGCGTTGGACAATCATTTCGTGTGTGCAGTTAAGGCTTGTTTTCATATAACGTATTTCGACGTATTTCATCGCAATTCAGAGTCTACGATCAATTGCTAAGACTATTTCCGTTATATGAAAACCGACCAAATTTTATGACAACCGCCTAACGTAAATGTGGGAATCTCGTAAGGTCGTAGTTAAGGCCCTGTTAGCTGAATCAAATTCCCAGTGATACTAAAGAAAACTCACTTTCATTGGTTATGATGATTATTTCGCTCACAGAATGACATTCTTACGTGAGGCAACTTCAAACCCTCTCTCTCTGCCTCTCCTCTTTTCTGAAATTTTCTGATAGTTGCGCTCAATTTATTTAATTTTCTATATTACCCTGGTCATGGAAACCAGGTGAAAACAACAACAAACATTACGTAATTTTCTAAAGCTAAAATAGACCTACATACAAATCAAAACAAAGCAATCGATATTGCGTCAGACAAGCAGTTTTAAGCGTTGGTTGCAAAACAAAGAAACCATTGTTAACGACAGCCTGCGTTGAGCCTGATAATGTCCCTGACGAAATATATTCTTTCATCGATTACCCATTATTTAAGATTTACCACATAAATAATCGTAATAGAATGTAACTCAACGTGATTCATCGGAAGAAATAAAAAAAAATTGTTTCTCCCGACAAATACGACGAATTAAGTCGAGTTACGGTCGATGAATTATATGAAAATCAGAAAAACTTCAAATACATTGAAATACGGTAGCTCAATCTTGTTTTGACAAAGTAGCTCTCGATCTGAAAAATGCACACCTTGATTTCAACATGGCAGTCATGCAGGAAATAAAAAATATTCTATCATATATCCTCAGTTCTTAAATGAGTGCTTGAAAATGGCCAGACCACTTGCGTTCTTGGAAACTTTTCCGAATCCAAAACCTCTTCTCCCAATATTTTTTCCGTGTAAGCAATTGTTTCTCCTTTCTAAAAATGGTTATAATGACTATCAAATTGCGCTGCAGCAATAACCCATGATTTATTGCGCCTGATATAGCAAATGATTTTCCTGTTTCTTTTAAGCCCTTGTCTTTTTTGCCGCCAAATAATTTAAGATAACGTGCCATATTTGTACCCAAAGACTATATGTTACTGCAGTCACGTGATCGTATCCGGTGTTTCCGGTAGAATTACGGCGAATTAGGATGAAATACGTTTTGCAATTTTCATATGTCGCAATAATCGTGAACCCTACATTGCGATGAAATATGTCGAAATACGTTATATGAAAACAAGCCTTTAATTTGTTTTCACGTTCATTCAACTCGTGAAAGCGTGTTAACGTCTCACACAAACCCGTCTTGAATAAAGCATTGAACGGCCAATTTTATGCCAGCTTAAACACAAGATGAGTCTTTTCTAAATTCTCTAACATCATTTTCAATGCGCCATTATTATAAACATTACAGTCTATGGGCGACATTCTTCCGGCCTTGAAGTTCTTTGGTTCAGAAACCGAGCAATGAACTTCAGTTAAGGGCCTCGCAACGGGAATAAAAGCAAATACCTTTCTGCTTATTTTGTGCATTGCTTTTGTAAGGTAAGGCCAGTAAATAAAGTGGACGAGGGAATAGGCCCATACCAACAAGGAGGAAAAGATCAGCACTTCAGCCTTTTTTGTATCGACTGGCTCACTTTTCTATCTTGGCAGTTGAGGTAAGATAATATTTTGTATGTTCAATGCAGTTAAATGACCTTCTAATTTTGCTGTGTTAATGCTGGATTGTATCTTCAAGATTGTTAATGCAGACATACACGCTTTTTATTCGAAGCAACATAATCTATTGATGTTGTTTTATCAAATACACGTTTTTTTATGTAGAAGGCCGAAATATTTAAAGAACTTATACTACTAAAAACGAAATCTCAAGGAACTTTTCGATTTGAAGAATTTTTATTACTGCAAGCATCAAGAACTAGATTGTTTACTTGCATAGATTGTTTGATATTCGTGTGTCAAGTGCTTCATTGAGTAGTTTCCGCATATGCCGTCTCGCCCCCTCTCTATTAAGTGTTAAGGCTTATTGTAGTCAAAACAGCGAAAGTGAGATCTTAAGGAACTTATAAGGAACTCTTGGTAATAAAATCTGATGATTTGAGGTCAAAATCTGGTGAGACGAAAATGGAACTTTTGGAACTAGGCCTTGAGGTAGGTTCCTTATAAGAAAGCGTGTATCTCTGAGATGATTTTATTCCGTTTCTTAATCGACAGGTTACTGATTCTTTGGTATGCGGACAATATTTTTAAGGTTGACAACTTTATGGGGAAAAAATTCTTCCGGCGATAGGAAACCAAATTAGTCTTACAAGATTGACAATTTCAAGGAAGTTGTTCCACTTAATCACAAGAATGTATCAAACACCTGAGTCACGTGTTGGTTGTTAATCGATCACATGACTATACTGTCTGCATTGCAATCAATAGTTTAGTTGGGTCTATTGTTGTGTGTATAAAGTACAGCGTTCGGGAAACCTGTACTGCATTGTATTTAGGTAATAGAGATAATCATGCCATCTTTATTGCTATGTTTTCAGAATAGCTATTGAATGCAGTGTTTAGAATTAGGCTAATCAGCGCTTTTCACGATCACGCAAGTCTATGAGCACGACTCTCATACTCTAGGGTAGCAGATGAAACACACCGGAGCACGTGGAGTAACAGGGGCGCATCTAAGGGGGGGGGGTTGTGAGGGTTACAACCCCTGCCCTTTTTGACAAGTAAGGGAATTTTGCCCTATTCCAATGGAAATCCATGTATTTATGCCCCATTTCTACCACGAAACCCCTGTCCTTGAAATGTCCTAGTTACGCCCCTGCAGTAAGTTACTGTTACGTCAATTGAGTTTAAGAATCATCAGTGCTCATAGTAAAATTCGCTTTAGTTACCAGAAATTCCTGCAACTGCGCAGAAAGCGAGCGCTAGAACACAAGAGAACGCATTCTCGGACGACGAAGAAAACTTACAGTTCACGTGACCAATAAAAAGGAAGTCCTTGCAATGCCGTGTGTGAGTGTGGAGTGATTTGTATCGTTACTGAAAGTAACATGATCCATTTCTCTCAAATAGTTGTGTTGAAAAAGGACTATTGAGCGGATTAAATCTGTGAAGAAAGTGCGAAGACAAAGGTAAATCAAGAATTCGTTTATATTTATGATGCTTTTGTTTTTAATAATTTGTAAGTGCGTTAGTTAAAGACTCGAAGGCCTATTCAAAGAATTGTCGTTCACACGTGCTACTTCTTAAGGTACTTCTTAGCATCTCTGGAGGGGGATGCAGTTACGCTTACCAATGGGCCTAGGCCTATGCAGATGCACCTTAATGTAAATATTTTCGTATGATGCCTTCTGTGTCCATAAGAAAACAGGGCTGAATTTCAGGGGGCAATGCCATGGTTTTGTTATCGCATACATAATGGCAGCTGTCTCACAACATTGACAATAACAACATCCGTTTCTTGAAAAGAAGATGCACAAACGCAGGGTAACTTGAGAATACAACTTAAACGTGATTAGCAAACAAGCAAAGACTTATCAAGCTTCATTTTAAGCCCCGTTTACACGATACCGGATTCTCTTCATATCGGATTCGTTTAACACCAGATAGGCCTTCTGTTTACACGACGAAGACCCAATCCGGAATGGTTGGTTCCGCTGCGCTTTTGCGGAGTGAAATCACTCCGGTACGAAAGTGGTATGAAAAACTAATCCGATACGTATCGGACTGGGTAAAGTGCTTGTGTAAACGCTCGAATCCGGTATCAACTTCCTCCGCAACCTCAGTTACCTTGTGGCCTCAATCCCACGTTTGGCGCGTTTTTCAATAAATTATGGTTTGACCATTAAAGAAAACCAGATGGATGCTAAAACAGTGAAAGTTTTCTTCACAACAGTGATTGGTCTTGCGCACGATTTTCAGATTAGTAGCCACCTCATGGTTATTTTTAAATATATTATTCATCTCTAAAAAGATGAAGGTTGGAAATAATACTTTCCTTGTCAATGACGAACCTAAAACTTAGGAGGAAAGGATTTAATTAAATAATAACACAAAGATATTGGGTGAAACCTGAAAGACCATTGCTCACATGGCGTGACTCAAATACGTGACTCCGAAGCAAAAGACTGAAACCCCGCAGGGCGGAGTAACTACTGTCGTGTAAACTAAAGTCTGGTATGAAACCAATCCGACACAGTGTAATAAATCCGGTATGAAGTGAATCCGGTATGAAGTGAATCCGGTATGAAGTGAATCCGGTATGAAGTGAATCCGGTATGAAGTGAATCCGGTATGAAGTGAATCCGGTATGAAGTGAATCCGGTATGAAGTGAATCCGGTATGAAGTGAATCCGGTATGAAGTGAATCCGGTATGAAGTGAATCCGGTATGAAGTGAATCCGGTATGAAGTGAATCCGGTATGAAGTGAATCCGACATGAAGTGAATCCGGTATGAAGTGAATCCGGTATGAAGTGAATCCGGTATGAAGTGAATCCGGTATGAAGTGAATCCGGTATGAAGTGAGTCCGGTATGAAGTGAATCCGGTATGAAGTGAAAGCGCAGCCTGACTTTATAAACCACTTTCCCTGCAATGTTCTGAAATATCCGATACGAGGCTTCAAGAATCCCAAAATGCAATGGTTTTTCTTGAAAAATCAAGGTTTTTTTAAATATTTAAATGTAAACCAATCTCTAACATTTCGTCTTTCTTAGCGAGTAAAATAACTAAATTTTATACCGATTTTGCGACCCTCTTAATTAGTTTTGCAGTGTCGTAAAGTTTTGCAGGCCTCTTACAACTGATCCGAAAAGAATCCAAAGATTTCGTCCCAAGGTTTTTTCGCTAAAAGGATCCCATTAAAAAACCCAACACATTTAGAATTTCCCAAGATCTTTGGATAAAATCCCAAGTATGGCAACACTGTATGGAAAAGGGAGGGCTGCTCCTCCGCAATCTCAAGATTAATACATTAATTCATTGCAATTATTTTAGAAGAACGAGAAAATGAAAGTTTTTTCATGTTAAAACTGGGTTTTCAAGACAACAGCTGTAGTTAATTATCAATGCTCATTGCAGTAGTTTAATCCCTCGTCTTCCTGCACTGCAAACACTCATCGTGCCGAACTTATCGAAAGTGCATCTTTAAGTAGAGTGTAAAGCCCTGTCCACACTATATTTAATTAAAAAAAACTAACCCAGGGCGAACCCTGTTTTGTCCACACTTGATTTTTATGTTTTGTAATGTGGACACAAAGCCGGGGCGAACCCAGGTTAGCTGATGCTACGCATGCGTAGTTAAATTACAACAACAACAAAACAACGACAACAAAACAAATCTTCCACAAACAAGATCAAGATGGAAGTTGCCGAAGTCGCAGTTTATTGTATTTTGTCCAAAATATTTTTCCTGACAATGCATCTTATTCTTCAGCGCGCAAAATGAAAACACATTCAAATGTGCGCATGCGTTAAATAAACTAACCCAGGTTCGCCCCAGGTTTTGTGTCCACACTAGAAATTCAGAACACTAACCTGGGTCGAACCCACCTCTGGAGATGGGTTAAACTAACCCAGGGCGTGTGAAGCACAGAGAGAGACGCTTCATCGTAGGTTCGGGTGAACGCTCGGCGTAATTGTCTCCTCTCTGCTTGGAGCTTCTCGAAGGACGTCTTCGGCATGATTAATTCAACGAGATGCGAATTGGTGTAAAAATAACCAAAATCCTGGTCACGGCACCAAAATGTGAAGCACAGAGAGAGACGATGGTTTGTTGCTATAAACTTGTCATATTATAGGTAAACGTGGGTGACACAACGTGTCGAACGGAGCGAAAACGAATGGTGAACGAAAACGAATACGAATGAATACAAAGGGGATTAGTATTAATATGTGTAAGCGTCCGTTAGGGTCCAGACCCCGGTACTAGGGCCCAGACTCCAGTACTTGACAGGGCGAACCCAGGTTAGTTGTGTCTACACACCAAAATCTAACCTGGGTTAGCTAAAACCTAGGGCGAACCTGGATTGGTTTGTGTAGTGTGGACAGGGCTTTAGTAATTCTCGACGCACTTTGCGGGCACTTTGTGACCTTAGCAGACGCGCCTTCTCGAGAAACTTCAATTCCTCGACAACAAAGCACTTAACAAATATACTCCAATAATTATCTGCCAATTCACTTGCACTGACAAGCAGTAAGAAGAGTGCTAATTCATTTTTCAGTGATAACAGAGGATCGATAAGCGGCCAAGCAGATGTCATCTTCCCACGTTGCTCGATACGTTGGCTGGTAAAAAGCATTAGGACTTCTCATCAACAGTCTATCAACAGTCTATCAGCGTCTGGTTCCTTCAAACGAGCAGAGTATACTTTCGCAATGCTACACAATCCTGCATGCAGCAAATTCTGCCGGCACCTATTGGCAAACAAGCTTCCCGTGACGCAATGGCTACCGAACTACAACATTCGAAAACTTCAAGCGGACATCATTGCTGGTATTGTTGTCGGCTTCGTGGTTGTGCCCCAGTCCCTGGCATTGGCTACTGTTGCTGGCCTCCCACCACATTACGGCCTTTATTCCTCATTCTCAGGACCATTTGTTTACTGTTTACTTGGCACAAGCAGAGACATCAACGTAGGCCCGACACTGTTGGCTGCCTTGGCAACAGGACGCTATAATGTCCTGTCGGAGCCCCGAATTGCGACAATCATGGCCTTCGTAACTGGAGCAATTTTGCTTCTCGCTGGCCTTTTGCAAATGGGCTTCATTGTGCGGTTTGTATCCGCACCAGTCTTCAGTGGCTTCATTTCCGCAACAAGCATTTCATTGACAGTCAACCTGTTCCAAGATGTTTTAGGACTTCCCTCAGGGCCTAGGCCCTTTTTTCTTCGTTTACGGCACATTCTTACGAACATTAAGCAATCAAGGCTTGCCGATTCTCTACTTGGAGTAACCTGCTTTTTGATATTGATGTTATGCAACGCGCTAGAAAGTCGCAACCGTCGAAAGGATGATAAACAAACAAGAACTAAAGCCAGAGTCTTCAGAATTCTAAATATCAGCAAAAATATAATTGTTGTTGTAGTTGCAACAATTTCGTCGTATCTTTTGTATATCTCAGGGCATCCTGACGTTTTTATACTGGTTGGAAAGCTACCAAGGGGGTTCCCACGAGTCGAGGTAAGCACTTCTGCCATCAAAAGCTAGTAACTTCAAAGTTCGCGTATTTCATCTATAGTCTAAGGTGAAGATGTTGTTTATATCACAGTTATAGATGTTGTAAATAGCAGATATAGACTTGCGAAGCTTCCTTCATCCTCTAGATAGGAATTGAAGTAAATTGTCCATTTCCTGTTGCATCCAGAAAATGATTTCCTTCATCACTTCTATTTTCCTAGAAGTCTAACTCCGAATTGTCAATTTTGAAATACTCTTTTAACTTATCTTAAGTTTTATTCGTTACTGTCAATGTTTAGGTATTGAGGCATACCGAAATAATTGTCATGCACTTGTAATAATCTTTAATGCAGCTGCACAAATTTAGGCCTGACAAAAAAAACAAGAAAACGAATATTGTGGGTTTCACTTTTGATATTTGTTTCCTGGTTTTAGAACCCATTGCAGCCGACTGGTATTTCTGCAAACCGAACAATGAGCGTGAAAGATGTTGTGGTATCTCTTGGTCCTGGAATCGGAGCTTTGCCGTTGATAATGTTTCTAGAAAGCATTGCAATAGGCAAAGCTTTGGGCACCAGAAGCAACTACGAGGTCGATTCATCGCAAGAGCTAGTTGCCATTGGCGCCAGCAACATCATTTCTTCGTTTTTTCAAGCCTTTCCCATCACGGGCAGCTTTGGCAGATCTGTGGTCAATAATGTGAGTGGGGCTGCCTCCCCGTTATCAGGTAAAGCCTTAACTAGTGATGAATGTTTTGTCGAAAATTTCCCGGGGGTAAAACAGGGCTTAGGTAGCTGGTTATTGCAACTCTTTACTCGACTTCCATCCACAGTCTTCAATACCCATAAAGGAATTGTCTTTTTGCAATTGGTATGTTAACTCAATATCAATTGGAACCGTGTTGATCCTATGAGCACCCACTGGCATAAATTGTATTTTTTCCATTCTTACCTCCCTAGTAACACCATTTTTCCACTAAGAGCAGAACATGAAGATATCCATTAAGACATTGCTTGTGTTGTAATTCATACTTCGTGAGGCCGTATCTCCCCCTGCCCTCAAATTTGTTTTGCTGCGCTCGACTGTTTCGCTTCTACCTCAAACTTTCATTTGCTTTCTAGGAGTTTTCAGTGCAGTCCTTGTCATAATGGCGTTGGAATTCATTACCCCCGTTTTTCAGTACATTCCCATTTCTGCTCTCTGTGCGATGATAGCAGCCTCGGTTCTGAGTATGGTTGATTTGGCGATGCCGCGTACGCTTTGGAACAGTAACCGAAAAGAACTGGTTCCCTATCTGGTATCCTTTTGCGCATGCTTCTATGAGATAGAGGCTGGCCTCGTAGCTGGAATGCTAACGAATCTATGCTACATTCTGCACAAGCAGATGAGGCCTGTTCTTTTAGCTGAACAAGTCGGAGGCCATGTTTTAAACTTGACCATAAAAGGAGACCTGTTGTTTCCAAGCACAGAGAGTATCATTAAGCGCCTACGCAGTCTCTTAACACAGTCGGACGGTAGAGAAGGTGCAGACATCAAGCATGTAAACATTGATTTATCAGATGTGTTTGAGGTCGATGTGACTGCAGGATCAAGATTGGCCAAGGAAATTGGCGAGCTAAGGGGGCAGGGGATCATGGTAACCATTGTTAATGAAATTGACTCGAAAGTGGAGAAAGTATTGACAAAATCCGGCCTTATTCTGCAGGATGATAAAGCTAGCAAAGTTGATTCGGAAGAAGAGGCTTACCTGTGCTATGAAAGTAACGTGTAAAATCTAGTGTTTTTCTTTGATCTAGGTGTAGGAAGTAAATGCAGATATAAATTTCAAAGTGGGTATTCCAATAGTGTATGCACTGTAGTGACAAATCGACTTTTGGCACTACTTATATAGGACTGTTTTGAATTTACTTGTGTTTTTAACATTCAGTATTGATGGAGTCGACAAATTGTTGACTTTTTGTGTTAACACTGTTGTGTAATCATTGTTGGTTAATGGCGTTTTTGAAAAACTGTTCATACCTTGGTTTTCGTCTATTAATAAAAATTGAGATATTTACATGAATCTGTCCATCTTACAGGCTAATAATTATAAAGCTTTAACAATACAATGAAAGATGACTTAGTCTGATTATACAAAATCGAAATCCTTGACCACCCTTTGTGTACAGTAAAAGTGGTTTTTAGTTTTTACTTAAAATTCCCAGAGTTTGATATATCTGCCGCCAGAATAAAGGATATTTTATAGACCTATACTGTACCATTCGGATAATGTTGTTGCTACAACGAAAGCCATGATGTACTTACACAGCTTTTTAAAAGCTGACTAAACATTCGCCGTAAAGACCTACTGTCCTGATACTCCTATTGATCCAAAAGACAAATTGAAATCGGCAAAAGGGGATGGTTAAAATAAAGCCTACAAGCACAGTGATACAGTGCTTTAAAAAAATCGGTTCTCGCAATTTTCCACACGAAGCCAAGAATGGATGGGGTGATTTAAGAAAATGTTTAAATTTAAATTTTGGTTCTGTTCCATGACAACTAGGCATGGCTACTGAATGAAAATAATGTTTATATTCTATTGGGGATGTTCGTAGATGATAAATCAGAAGAGGGCTGAATATGAGAGACATCGAAGTTGAAGCGGTTCAAATGTTTTACCGTAGTTTTAGTATTTTAGTGATGGTTCAAGTCTATAATATTCTACTTTCACTATGTAAACATGCCAGCCTGGATATTCGCCAGTGTGGAACTCTCAATTATGAGCCAATTTTTTCAATTCGTTTCTCAATTCAGTCATGGAAAGCGAAGGGATCTTTTCCAATAAATGTATCCATCAATCAAGAAGTTTCTAATAATATTTTATTGTAACGAACACCAAAACATTTTTTGGTTGGATAGTCTCCTGTGTCAGTTGGGATGGTATTCTATATTCAAACCACATTTGACTTGCTGTATTTCAATTCTGGTTTTTTGATTAAGTCTTGTTGGTAACTCCTCCAAGACTGAGTCCAGACTTTGGACGAAAATGGACATTTGCTGAAAGATTGTTGTTCAACTCTTCCAAAATAGCAGTTTCATTGTTCATGGGAGTCTCAGCTTCATTCTCAGGATTTTCTTCGCATTTTCGCTGCATATGATCGTGCGGTAACTTCAGAAGGCAAATAGTTGGAAGATTGAAGAGTTGTACTGTCGGGGCCGATCCGTTTTTCTCAAAAATTAAAACTTGTAGATACAAGTTTTATATATCTAACTTTACCCGCCAGACAATTATTGACTACCTTGAATTCCCCTGAGATGGTGACCAAGTCATCGTCAGACTGCCTACATAGCCTCAATAGTGCGGAGGAGCATGTCTCCAGCAAGCTTGCAAGAGATTTTAATCCTCACCCTGGACGAATTGTTTCATCCTTGGAATAAATTAAGTGACTGTCAGCCAATAACAGTGAAGAATTTGCATTTTTAACCAATGAATAGGTGGGAACTCGAAAATAAATTCAATGCAACGTGGCAATGAGGGCTGGCGAATAACAACTTCGTGCCATTGCACAGGTGCACGATATGATGAAGTTCCTGGAAGAATCAAAGCTCTATCATATCTAATCAAGGATCTGATTCTGGCTGGCCGGAAAACTACCTGGGTTGTTATGGTCAATTTTTATCGAAACGATGGCAGCAACTGTTTTGTGAAGCACATAGAGAGACAAATATGAACCTGTCATGGTTTTACTATTCGGAAAGCCAGATGGATGCTGATACAGTGAAAGTTTTCTTTACAACTGTGAAGAACAGAGAGAGAGACAATGATTCGTAACTATAACTTGACATATTTTCGGAAACGATACTGTATCATACACGTGAAAACGTAGAAAGCGTAGGTTGCCGAACGTGTAATACGGAACGAAAGAAACGAAACGAATGCGAAACGAAAAAAACGAATGAAGTGAATACAAAAGGAATCAGATTGAATAGGGTTAATGTGTCCATTAGGCCGCGTTCGGGTCCAGACTACACTACTAGGGCCCAGACCAGACAGTGTTTGGTCTCTAGCGATCTTGCATCGCCCCTTGTTTCTTCATCGAATCTTTTTGATGGCAAATACGTTTTTACTCAGGGGCGCTTAGGGGTTATTCGGCAAGGGGGGAGGCCATAGAGAAGCGCGAGGGCAATAAAGACCAAAATCATAGAAAAAGGTTTAAAAGGCATATTTCACATTGACAGTTGGCTAATAAAACAAAAGTGTTTGGAGTGGACTTCCATTGTTCCGTGACTTTTCACTTCTTCTTAATTAATTTTTACTGCTGTAAAAATTCACCCGCAATGCCACGAAAGTCAGTCATTCTCAGTCGTCTTTGTACAATCCTACCCTGGGTACCAGACCCACTATGTACCAAGGAAGTCAAGAACATACGTCAAGACTCTTCTCTCGGCGATATTCTCCAAAGTTCAACGATTCGGTAAGATAATTCTTATTAGTCCTCTTCGTAATATTTCCCAAAGAGCAGAAATAAGAACTATTAAATACTCACATCTAGGCCTGTTCAATGTTGTAAAACCTCTTAAAAGGTGGGTTTTACAAACGTGAGTTCTTTGTTGGCAGAAATTCTCAAAAATACGGCAACGGCGGATAAGATCAAAATTCTCCTTTTTATGGCAATGATACGACTAGCGGCCAACAGCAAGTTCGACAAATAACGACACGGCTTCAACAGACACGACAAAACTAGCGACAGAGCCCCTAGCAGTACGGCAAAACTTTCGACAAGCCTACCCCTAACTTATGAAACAACCCTCTATATAACCTGAGCAAACCTTGAATAATAATTATGTAATACATAAAGCATCTTTACAGACGCTGATGCAATCACAGCGCAATGGTGCAATTGTCACGTGATACTGTCCGTAAGGGAACCCTGTGTCGTTACAATGTGCCCATCGTTTCACGAATAATGAATAGTTTCTACCTTCTAGTCGAAATTTCAGAGTTGTCACATAACCAAAATGACTGGATTGGGCGTTGCTTATAAAATATCAAGAAGCCACGTCCAAACCCACCCTCCTCCATGTTGAAGTAAGAGCGTCATTTTTTACTCTGGGCCCACCCCTGGTACTGGGAGATGACGCACAACCATCCAAGAATAGGTGAATAGGTCATCAGGTCAATAGGTCAAAGGGCATTGGTTGCCAAAATTGCTATCTGTTACCCGATAAGTCATGCTGCCCTGACTAAAAGATGGTTCTGTGGAGGGCTGGCAAATTGGAATTTTTGACTTCTTTGCACCAGATCTTGTCATCTCCTCCCATCTCTTCGTGCATTTTGTAAACCCAGCCCTTATATTCTTCTACAGCCTTCTCAATGTCCTTTCTAATCCAAAGAAGAAAATAAAGGACACAGTTACCACTTTGAAGCATCAAAAGTTTTTCAATATAAAAGACTAAATTCTCAATGTTTGCTTATTATGCAAATTTTGACATGCATAAGCTTGATTTTTACAATTACGTCACAGATTGCTCTGTTTATGGAGACATGTTTGTTGGGAAAAGAAGAAGAAGAAGCTTTTAATGAAGATTTGATATTGATTTGAGAGATTTGATATTAAGAAGTGGAGACTAATTTTTCCAAATCTACCTAAATTTTTTAAATCTCCTCCAAACAGCAGCTTTGATGGCAACTGTGCATGCAATGTCTACAGCTAAATTCTGGTTGCTTTGGGTAATGACAAATTTTCCGAAACACATGTCACCCAAGTTGAATCAACACGATTCTTCAAGCCTACCGGTTGTAGTCTTTATGGGTGGAGCATTGAGCATTAAGGGTGGCTTCCTATACTAAACCCTTTTATCACCTTCCCGTTATGCCCCCACGATTCGCATTTATGGGAGTCGCCAGCCCTGGCAGTGATGCTAAAATGTTACTATCCCGGAAGCTGGTTTGATTAAAATATCCGGCCGTGTCCAGTGATTGTTGAGAGCATCTGTTCATTGCCTTGTTACAGCGTTTCCTTATGATCCGCGTTCCGGAAACATCTTCCCAAAATGTTGATTTACAAGTGACCATATATTTTGTCTTAGATGAATGACTCAATTTGACACTTATTAATATGGCCGCAGTTGTGACAAAAAGATGGATGCTGGTAGCAACGGTAGAGGTAAACAATCTTAGGTTTTTTCCGACATTCTCTGGATAAATTTTCATACGGTTTTAAGGAGATTTTCATTAAGCATCTTTCTGCTTACTAGACGTGCCAAACATATTTTTAAAGCAAATTTCCTAGTTTGAAGTTAATATGTTTGTTTATCACTTGCGGCACTGGGTTTGTTTTAAGATGCTAATCGCAAATGGCAAAATTAGCGCCTGTTATGGCCCAGACCCTGTTAGGTAAATTCACATGGGAACATTCGTGAGTAATAGTAACACGTAGTGTATTTTAATTAACTAATTGATAATAACAGCATGTAATTAGGTAATTTTAATACTAATGCTAAAGAAGAAATCTCTTCGAAATGCTTATTGTTTAGCCTATAGTTACCAATATGTGTAAATATTGGTGCTCGTAGTAGAGACACAAAAGCCACTCGTAGAAGAGACACGCAAGCTAGTTAGAGAAGGAAGTTGGTTGCAGTAGTAATGAAAATGGAAAAGCGTTGCTAAAGAGTTGAACGTAATGGTGAGTTTCCACTGCGTATTCTTCTTTTGATCTCGTCGATAATTGAACATTGGAATAGGGACACAGCTATAAATAGCGATCCCAACAGCACCAAATCAACTTGAATTCGTTTTCGTAAAAACCACCGAAGCGATATTAAATTCTCGCTAGTCCTTGAGGATGCAATCGATCAGAAGACACGAATAACTCAACACTTTCTGCGTATACTTTTCTTCAACTTATTTTCAATCTAAAACTACCGAACTCAAAATATTCCCACGAAAAATCGTTACAAGATTATCACTACTTGACCAATCAAAATGCAAGATCTTACAAAATGGGTGTGGTGCGTTTACTCCTTACAAATGTGACAATAGATGTGCGTCAAAACTTAAAAGGTGGAGTGTTAATTACTGTTGTGTGAATACATTTCTTAGTAACTTACTGAACAATAACCAAAACATGACGTCAAAAGAATGCGTGCCTGCGAAGTTCCCTGACATAAGTGTCCCTAAAAAAGACGGGGACAGGGCGTCAATTTGAGTTTAGTAACAATAGCATATTTCATTGACACCATACATTTCCATCTACTAAACTTAAAAACAAACAATTATCATATAATTGGTCGTTTAATTACCTTGGCCTCCGTATAAGCCAATTCAAAGTGAGTATTTTTATTTTTAATCCTCAAAGTTTCTGCAGAAGCAAATTTAAAAAGGCCAATTGTAAATCATAAGCGAAAAAGATTTATCTGTTTAAAATTGAGGAAAACGATGTTGCAACAGCAGGGTCTGAATTTCTAATGGTTGATTCAGACCACGAAGAGGATGAAGAAATTGACATTGTCTAGGACCTTTAATTTTTCCATTTAGTGTGCATTACGCTTGTTATAATCTTCTTCAGAAGAAGAACTGGAAGACACTGGGATTATTTTTACCCTCACACGGTACGAACGAAAGTTGAAAAGTGTCCTAAATACCGCTAAACACAATCCAGGGCATTAAAAAAACTTAGCAAGTGTGACCAAAAACTGAAGAATCAAATTACAATAATTATCAGTTTACATTGCATAATCAGTTATTTCCGATCTCCGATGAAGTTATCGTTGGTTGAAGTTTCCCTCGAGGCGACCGGGTTTCTCCCTAAAACTTGTTTCACTCCATTCCATCTCCGAAAGTGAAACAAAATGGAACACTGTAGCTTACTAAAGATGGATATACTAAAAACTTCTTTACGAATATTTGTTTTGCAAAGCCAGTTATCAAAGTCGTGCTAAGAAAACATTATATTATATGGACGACTGAATTTCTCCGTCTATTTTTAGCTATTCCTTCTATTGGTGTCTACTTCAGTTTGTAAAATAGACAGGGTAAGTGTAATTTGGTATCAAGAGAACATCGAAACGGCGAAACCGCTTCTTACAACCCTTGACCAATAAGCAGTGGAGGCTGAAAACCCGGTCATTTCGATTGGAAAATGCATCTTTATTTACGAAATGATTGCCATTTATAGCGAATGTATATTTGTAAATATGTCATCAAGATTGAATTGGTAATCTATTTTGTCAATCAAACTTCATTAAATGTGATATGAAGGCTTATTATTTTTAAACGTTCCTCATTAGCTATGTTTCATTCATATTTGAAAACTTTTGTCTAAGACTCACATGTTTAGAAGTCAATCGTGATAGTTTTAAATAGATGGCTACATTGTGTGTGCATTTGGTTTATTAATCTTTTCACATACAAAAGACCAGACATAAAGCGAGCAAGCAAAGTTTTTGCAAATGGGTGTCGATGAAGAATTCAACGGATATAATAGTATTTTCTGATCCAGATATCCGAACAGGAAATACCCGTCATGCGTATGTTATTGTTCTTGCAATGAAGCAACTGTGAAAAGTTAAACGATCTTTGTGTTTTCGAAAGGAATGTCGTCAAAAATAACAAAAACATGAAATATTGTTTAAAGGCAAGAAAGGTGCCAGGAAGAGGTCACGAGTGCGCCATCGTAGCGCCAGAGATACCCAATGTGCTGTCATGCCCCACGCGTGAAGTTCCTCTCTAGATGAAAACAGTGGAGGGGAGGTTTGCTTGGAACAATTGTAAGTAAGTGGCAAATGTCGAAATTTGCACTCAACGCGCGCTGCTTTGTTGCATATTTGTGTACGATAGATGATATCATGCAGAGAGAATAGGCTCTCAAAGTAAGTGACAGCCATTTCAGCCATTTGCGTTCTTGTTCGTAAAGGCCTAGGCACAGTTGTCCACCCGAGCACTTGTTTATGAAATTCACGTGCCCTGAAGCACGGGAAACTGCATTGAAACTAATACATCAGATTTAAAAGATAGGTTGAACCTGAGCCGTTTAACTATCTTTACCGGGTAGGCCTTGCAATAACATGTTATGGGAACGTTAAGAGGAGTTGAATATTTGAAATTTTTACAAGAAAACTTATTTTAAGAGTCTTATTTTAGTGTAAAGTTAATTTTTGAACTGGACCAATTCTCCGCGGTTGCAGTAAAAATCGCAGAATAGTTTGGAACGTAGAGAGTTATTTTAACATATTATATGTAAATTCCAGGTTTCGCACGTGGAATATGTGCGTTGAATTAATTCAATTATTAGTTCGAAACCGCAATCCCGGATAAACATAGTGCGACTTTACATGAAATGTTGACATTTAATTTTTCTTTGAAAAATAACTTCCCTGCCCCGTATCCAATGCCTAACGCGTGTTTATGAAGCGCGCACACATTAAACTACAAATCCAACATTGACTTTCAGTCCTCATCATTTTCAAATTGACCCTCAGCTCTTCCTTTTTCTCGTTTGGTCCCTGCACAGTTTTGCTACAAGCTATAAGCCTATTACAAAAATTGTATAAGTATAAGATTCTGGGAGGAATGGGAAGATTCCAGTGGTACAAATGAATTCGAGAGTCGCAGACATTGCATTTTTCGCATCAATTTTGTCCAGACTGGCTGTTCCTGAAGAACCAGAAAAAAGGGAATTCCCCTAATTTCACAATTTGAAACCAAATTCTCATGATCTGTAGACTGGCAAAATTCTTCCAAAATTTATTCTTTGCATTGAAAGACCCTGCTTTGCCTCTGGAAAAGGGCATTGGTTACAAGGGGGAAGAAGGAAGGATTGGAAAGGGTCTTGTGGATTGTTCCAAGATTTTCCTAAGAGCTTGAGCAGTTATCATAGTTTTAATCGATACACATATATCTTGTTTGTAAACATGCAATGCTGCTAAGGACACAGTTAAAAACTCCAAAGTTAGTTTCTTGATATTATTTATAACCTTTTTTTATTATATAGTCACTGGCTTTGCTGAATAAAGAAATCACTCACAAATTTATCCTGAATGGAGTAAAATTTGGAAGTGCAATTTGTTGAAAATGGTTTGTTCAGTCATCTCATGTTATTTCTTATGTTCATGTATAACTATTTATTCCTAGTGGCATAATTATTTCGATACAATGTTCGTGTCAAATGAAAGAAAGTCATTGATTGTTTATTATTCAGCCTTACATTAGCATTTTCTATAATTTTCAGATGAAACCAAAATCTAAAAAGGGAGCAAATGCTTCTAGAGAGGGTAAGCTTTCAGACTTTATTTAATATTTTCATAAAATTAAAAATGTAGTTGTCTGCTATGAACCTGAAAGATTGCTTTTTTCCAACTGCATGGCCAGCATTTCAGGGAAAAGCATCTAGGCTTGGAAGTTTTTACTGTTTATCCAACAGCTGTCTCTTTCACAATAGAAAATGGTGGCACTGTTGTGGGGCTTGGCTTTCAATTTCAATATCAAAGTTCTTAGTAACAAAAGTACTTTTATTCTATTGCTATTCAAGCAATTAAGTAGAATCTAACATTCTTGCAAGCGGATATTATGTTCTGGATTTTCAACTTGGCAAAGTGTTAAAATCAACTCTGCAGTGAAGTTTCTTGTGACAGAATAGGTTTCCTAGAAAAATATCCTAACAATGTTTTATTTGCTTTGTTTGGAAATGTTTTTATTGTTCTTAATTTTTCTAGTCCTTTGAAATTTCAGAAAGTCTCATTTCCTTTTGGTGGAAGCTTAAGGTGAACGAAAGAAGGTCTCATTTTGAGACCATCAAAGTGGATCTCCTGTCACCAATTTTGTTTTATGGCAGCTACACAGATAAATTTGTGAGTGGTCTTTTTGGCTCAAATCAGAGTCTTGTAAAATAGCCTCAGAGTCTATTCAAACCCTTTCCCTGAAATGGAAATGTATTTCTAAGGAAAATTTGTTCACCATGGCCTGACTTGTGGTGTTGACTTAATGATTTAAGGTAGCACTTTTCAAGGTATAAAACTGTCTGTCTAATATGTTTTCTAAGGTACGATCAAGTTGTCATTTAGAGTGAGCAGGGATACTAAGTAGATTGACGCAACTACAGGCAATGTGAACCTGATTAAAACCATAACAATTAGGACCATTAAATCTGGATAAAACACCAAACAAACTTCACATTTGTGCACTTTAAGGCTTACAATTTATATCTGTGGTGTCATTTTGTTTTGAGTCCTATAAAAAAGTCTTTGTAAGATGGGGTATTCTTTCCTCAAACTCTAAAATAGTTTGGGCACAATTCTCTTTGAGGACCAAGAAAATTTTTAGAGCCATACCTGACTTTGTAGGTTAATCTATCAAGTTGTTTTGTTACTTCAAGTGGAATAGATGAGCATTTTAGATAAATAGTGCTATTTTCAGGAAAAATGGGCTTTCTTTACAAGCCTTCAATTAAATGTTCAATTTTTCTTTTGGTATCTAACCTTCCCTGTCAACATCTATGACTTGTGTGTTCAGGTTGTGTATAGTAAAAAGGGATTTCCCCCTTGCTTAAGAACTCCTCAAACATTTCAACCTTTTATTTTTAAAAAGACAATTGAAGGCACTTCTTGTTTGTTTCTAGTTTATCTCAGTTTTTGATGAAAATAATGAAAATGTTTATACAGGGTAACCTCTTCAACACATGAAGTGCTGTTATCAATGTTATCAACCTAGTCTTATTGATACAATGTACCTTGTAGTGCTTACGCTGGGCAAAAGATATTGCAATTAGGAGTTATAACAGGTAAGGGTGTGATGCATAAGATAGACATTTCTCCATTCTGTTTGTAAGCCAGCTGTTATCTATCATGTTTTCTCATGCAGATTCAGTGAGGCCGGGCCCAGGGGACCCCTGATGTTATTAATTATAGGGGGCCCCAAACAAAATGTTGTTAAGCCTTCATAAAGGGGTCTTGATGAATTGAGTAGCATTACACAAACTACGTTGGCATATTTTAGGGAGCCCCAATAACTGTAGGCTCAGTGCCCCAACAACTTTCTGCCCAGGGCCCAATAAGTTGTAAACACGGTCCTGTGCAGATCTACACCTTTGGAAATGACAGTTTTAATATTAATGACTTTTTGTAGTTTAGAGGTACCAAATCTGACAACACTTATGATCGTATTCTGAGCATCATTTCTTCAGAAGTCATGCTCACCATTTAGTCTTAGGTCTTTAGTTCTTTCCTTTCTGGCTTCATGGGTATTTCTTCTGACAGAACGGAAGTCCTTCTTGATGAAACATATGGAAAAGTTGATTTATTTGAAGATGCTGTTGGTGTTTTGCAGGAAAATCTAGTAAAACATTTTTGTTTCTTTTATTCAATGCTTGTTGCTCTGTTTTCTTTTCTTTTGTGAAGTTACAGCCTTACTCTATTTTCAAATGGGAAAGCTGTGCTCCTTGATAGACTTTGAGTTTGATTTGTCAAAAAACATTGAACATCTAGATATGACTAGAAGGTGATGCTAAGAGAATGTTCTGTTCAGAAAATCTCATTTCTATTGAATGCTCTCATTTTATTATGTCTGTTGCATCTTACTCTTTATTTTCTGTTATTCTATGATATGTGTATTGTACCCATAAATAATAGCAGTGAGCAGTTGCCTCTGTGTTCTTGAAGCTACCATTTTCCCTTTCTTTGTGGTTCTTTTCTGTAGCTTGCACCATAAATGAGAATCTTTCACTGCTGGTTGTGAAGGAAGGATTCCCCTAGATATCAGGATTCCCCTAGATATGTAGATTACAGTGTTCTATCCCGAATCAGTTTTATTGCCCATTTCATCATCAATGAAGGTTTTTCTTCAGATTTCCATGCAAATGTACTTTAATGTACAATAAAAGTTATTTTTCCTAGTCTAAGTTTGAAGGGAAGAAATATCTGGACGGAATGATACAATCTATGGAAGGAATTAGAAAGGAGTATAAGGGCACACAAGTAAGTCAATGTTTGGACGATGCTCTTGTATGTTGGTGACTGAATTGTCGCTTTACCTCTGGTTAAAGGGTATTACTGATCACGCGAAGAAGTTTCTTGTAATGACAACTTTGTAATGTTGGCTGCAGATCTGTTGAGAAACCGCAGATAAACCGTGAATTGGCGGAGTAATTACCATCAGATTAAATTTTTTGAAATAATTTTGCACGACAAGACCGTTGGGCTAAAAAACGAAGCTTTGTTTTCAAAAGGTTTCATTATAAGCTAAATTTATGCATAGCATGCAAGCAGGGAAGTTTTGGGAAGTTGTCGGGAGAATGAGGGGTACAACGAATTCGTAGCCATTTCTAGTAATAGAAAGAAAGGGAATGTTTTATTTCAAAGGAAGTAGAATATTTTAGGAAAATGTTTCACTGCGAAGAAAGATTATGTCCCGGTTTTCACGCAAGGAATCGTGTAAATACTGTGCAAGGTAGTAATTATGATGATTATAATGGTACTTTGTAATTTGTTCCAGGATGTCCCATCTGCAACTACGACCCTCAAAGGAATTGGACAACAGGACTGGTTCAAACATTTCAGGTAGTAAGATTAATCGATTCTGAGAAATATACTATGCCAAATTTGAAACTCAGCTCCCTACAGGCTTATTAAATCCTTTATAAGTGAATATAAAGTTATTTCAAGTTCGTGAACCTGCAAGTATCCGATTAAAATTGACATATTAAGTCAGTCCTGTTTGCTGGTTTTGGCTTAATTGTCTCTTAGCAGATCCAGTACCACTAATTACAGGGTAATAGTGAAACAGTGATTTTTGCGTGAAATAATACATAATGAATAATTAGTCACTAGCTATCTCCGTGTCTCTGAAGTTACGAAGTTACCCAATCTTCGTGTGTCTTGCGTCATGTCTAGAGATCTCTCTCTGTTGATGCAAAGGAGGGAATCCCCTTAGCAGACTTGGAACGTAGTCGGTTTGCATTTTAAAGGTGATGTTCAATTCTTTCTTGAATTTTGGTTAACCTTATCTTAGCAGATCCGCTATGACCGATTCCAGAGTATTTGACAAGCAATTCCGGGATACCACCTTACTCATTTCTTCCATGAAAGGTCAGATTCTTTTACTGTTTAGTATTACTATTTCTATTACTAGTTTAGAAATATTATTTTTTAATATTCTACTTACGATTGCACTTGGAAAGGTAATTTATTTTCCATTTCAAGCACAACGCATTTTGTTCTCGAATTACCATGATGGAAGACATCAAGTGGCGAAAGTTTTGATGAATCATGATAATTTTCGAACCATCATCGAATCACAAGTTGATGATCGTGGTTCATATTTCGTTTGAACCATTTGAATCATTAAACTAGTTTTCAAGTTATTCAGTTGGTCATGGTATTAGACATTGAGAAGAAATTGTTTTAAAGGCTGTTTGACTTGGGATTAATACAGGATTGGTGTGGGGAAAGTTTCGGCCGTTTTGGGAGAGACTTCATGAATGTGAAAAATTAAGCTTGTATACATATCCATATTTTCTACCAAAACTATCATCCTCTTTTAGTTTTCATTTACATTGAGTCACTGAAACATGGGGAGTTTCCATTGGAAGTGTATCATCAAAAGACGGTTATTACGGATGGGAAGGTAAAGCCAGCTTTTTGTTTATTTGACAATTAACTCTTCCATTTTTAAAAGTTTCTTCATTCCTTGCGCCATTAAATCTTTTTGTTCGTCAGATACACAGTACAAATGCAAGTGAGAGAGCATAGAAAAAATTCTATATATGAACGGACTTTTAGAGACGTTTTGTGATACATTGTCTCTATTTTCCTAGGCGTTGCTGGATAAAGAGAGGGCAAATCGTCTTTTCGCCGATAGGATGTATGAGAAGGCGATCACCCTATACGACAGCATACTCGAACTCAAGTGAGTCTTGGTCTAAATCTTCGTTGATTCTGTCATCATTTGTGCTGGCTCCATGATATCCAGAACTCTAGACTTCGTTATCAGTAAAATTGCAGTTCACCAATGTTTCTCACCCCATCCTAAGTTCCCTTCCTTTGCATGCCTTTTACAACAAATAACATGTCCTTATTTCAGTGTTTTCGTTGCTTATGTCTTCAAGCCCCACTTTTCTTGTTTCTTTTTATTGTTACGTTGGTTACTAAGTCTTGTGATTTCTCAATCAGAATATGAACTATATCTTTGCCAAAAGTAGTCAGAACACTTTAAACATTTAGTGATTTTTCAATCACCGTTCTATTTCCTTGGAGGTTGCCACCCACTTGCTCCATCAAATGATGTTGGGTCGTTAGGGGAAAGCCATAGCTATATGTGAATCCATCACTTGTGTTTGTAGCGTTATCCACTTTCGCGCTACACAACATTGTTCGAGCGGATTTTACAACTTGTGTAATGCGTAAAATAAAGTGTTCTAAGACTTTTGGCAGAGGTTATAGCTTCGAACTATACCTAAAGTACTTGAAATTTTTGAAATAGCAATCACCAATTACATTTACGGCAAACTTGATTCACTTTTAGGCCCTACTGTCACATAATATATTCGAATCGTGCCCAGTGCTTTCTTAGTTTAGGCAGATACAGGTAAGCCAAAGCTTTTCACTCGTTTATTTCTGCATAAACCTTGTGAAAACGGCGCAATTGTATTTGTATTGAACATTTTCTTCCATTTCGCTTGTGGACTTATGGACAAGGGATGTGCTACCTTATCAATTAGAGAAATGTTACATCCATTAGGGGTAAGTAACATTTTTCAGAGCAGAGAGAACTATTACAAAAGTGCCACTTATGCGTTGTTGTTTTTCCAACAGACATTCGTTAGCAGACGCAAGAAGAGCAATAGCATTGAACCCATCATCGGAAAAGGTGGGTGTCAACTTTATTCTGCTTGCATAGTAAGAATTTCTTACGTCTATCTGCCAGTAAACTGCCTACATTTTTATCAATATTATTTCCCATATGACCCCCCAGAACAAGGCAGAACTCTGTCCCCAGTATAAAATTCCACCTTTCTTTTATTACTCTGGCAACTTGGGGGTGGGATGGATAAAGTCTCTTAGTGATTTCTCACAGCTTTTTAACATGTTGTTGCAGGGTCAATACAGATTTTGCCGCTCTCTAGAATTACTGGGAAAGCAGGACGATGCTGCAAGGGCAGCAAAAAGGGCCTTGAAAGCATGCCCTTCTTCCACTGATCTTGAAAAATTGCAGAAGAGAATCAGACAGAAACTCGGTAATCAGCGTTAACTATCAAGGCTTATTTTCTTCCAAATTTCTTTTAACAGCTTGATTTCACAGAATCTTCTCCCAAGTTTTTGACCCGTCATTTATGTGGCCCGTGGAGGAATGTTCAAGCCTTTTTTGGGAAATCCCACACAAACTTTGCCATACTGTATAACCGTTCTCTACTTCTCACAACAAAATACCTCAAAAACAACAATCCCTGAAGCTAACAACATTTGCCTAAACCCTTCTGATTACGAAACCAACTTCGTACACTACCTCATGTACCAATCAAATTGTTTAATAAAGAGCGCCAGTGTGAGTTTAAATATTGTATCTTGTAAACTGCAGAAACAGACTTTGGAAGGTATCTGAAAGTGCCCTGGGTCCCGTGGGTTTTTCCTGCAGTCCTGCCCTTTTGGAGGTAGACTAAGCTATTTTTTCTGAACGAAAGTAATCCGCACACTGTAATTTAAAAGGACAATGGACTTGTTCAGACCACTGTAAATACAAATCACTTTTAGTGTTCGTCTGTTGTCCGACCTTACACAAAATCAGGTTGGAAACGGTCATAAGCACGCCACACATCTCCTTTATAAATAATTGTTAGTCTATTAATTTGTTATTTCCGTTTTCTGATTTCTTTAAACCTCACTAGTGAAGCAAATTGAATTCTCTAATTTTTCTCTTCCATCAGTAACTTGATGCTTGGATTCGGACACAGTCTCTATCTGCAATAACAGATTTTATCCCGTTTTAACAACAGTATGTCCCTATATCTTGGCTTTGACATCAGAAACACTTTTCGAATGTTTCAGAAAAAAAGTCTAACACTTGATTGGAACGTCAGTTGCATCTTGTTTACTTTTTTCAACTTATTTCTCTAGATACAAGCCAAGTCGCAAGGAGATTAGACTTAATTCTCAAGTACGTATCAACAGTCGGAAATAAAGTATTTTCGCTTTGGTTTTTCGTAACGGCAAACGGGCAAAGTAAAAGTGTTCTCTAGTCCCCTACACAAGCATGAAGCCAGCATTGAAAAAATATAGTAGAAAATAAGCTTTAAGTCTTTAAGTAGAAAAAGCTACTACGATCTGGCAGTTTGTACAAGAATTGACACTTGCTGAAAACTTTTCAACTAGAACAACGTTACAACCTATTTTTTAAAATTTTTTTATTATTCACTATAATAATTTTATTTTAAAAGCAAGCATGGTTTACGAATAATTTATGTAGCATTAAGAAATTAATAATTTGCTTTTATAAGAACCATATAAAAGACAAGCTCGACTTGTGTCTTTCTCGCAGCAAAAGAGAAAGATTGGTGTAATACACACTTATTTGTATAAGAGTAATGTATATGAAAATATTGAGGCTCATAGTTGTTAAAATTTAAGAATAATGTATGAATATTGCCTGGCTCAACCTTCATCACGACTAAAATTTCTCATTAATCTGAGTTTTCTCCACAAAGCAGATGTTCTGGTTGAAATTTGTGATGAAGCAGCACATCAAAAAGGATTTAATATTTTTCTATGATCTTAAGGAAAATTTACACCTTGTGTTGGGCGAGAATAATTCAAGAATAATCTTTAAATTTAAGAAAATGTCGAGGCTCGGAAAAATTCAGATTCTTATAAAAAAGTGTGCACCAACCACAGTATTGACGCGACTATTTTGCAACACATAAATCAGCTTCAACTGGTTTTCTTGCATCAACTTTTTAATTTCTTTCAAGGTTTTGAACAAAAGCTGGTATGATCCCCATATCTTTGGGCGGATAAAAGCCCCAATTGGTTTGGCGTGTTATGCCCCCAGTCCCCTCATTGTTATTGTGCCTGCATGTGCATGCTTAGATCTTGTTTTCTTATCTTCCATCCCAGGGCAGGCGATTTGTAATAGAACGTGGTGTGTGAATATTAGAAGTTTCTTTCTACATGGCCTTGGAAATAGTTTTCTCTACAAAAAGTGAGGGCCCTGCACCCCGAGAGGCAATTCACTCTTGCTAATAGCGTTACGAGATTTCCACGAAAACAATAGGATTTGCAGAGATTTTTTGATAAAACAATAGGATTTTCACAAAAAGTTAAAATATTTTTTTGGAGTGATTTGCCCCTCGCTTGCACTCCATGCCCATCAAATGAATGCCCCTCTCTCTTCCTTGTACTGCGCACCAACATTTGCCTCTGTCTTGTTCTCTTTCCAACACACGAATTTCAACACACTTTTGAACACCCAACAGTTTTCCGATACACCCCGAAAGGGTTCATCAATGTTGACCCATTTATTTTCGTTCCTTTCCGGAATGAACCCATTAACGTCAACGCTTGCTGTGGAGATGTTTCACCAACAATAACTGTCACTCAAATGCACAGGAAGTCTTCTGCAAAATGCGTTTTTTCGACCCACTTCCGAGGCCTTGCGAATGGTCGTTAATTACCCTTTCTTGTTTGTCCGCTTTCAATCGATTTCAGAAACAATAGTCGATTGGCCGATATCCCCTGTTGGCGCTAAGCTTTTGTCATGATATTGGCCACACTTTCTTTACCAGGAGCGATGAGCCACCCGAATTGGTAACCCCTTCAGGAGGAGACCAAAGCTCAGACACATCGTGCTTTGATGACCAAGATTCTGATTCCAGTGACTACGACGACGTCGGGGAAGCGGATTACAGCTCCGAGGTACGTTCACCTAGCTTCTTCTGTAGACTCCATTCGATGAACACGTGGTGAGTTTTTTTTTGTGGCATTCGGAGCCATGCATACCACCCGGTCTGTTTACGTTTCTCATTGCTCGGCAGTGTATGTCTTTAGGCCATGTGGGCCTGCGAATTTTGACGATCCACGCCAACTTTCGATGCTCTGCTCTCGTGGTATTGGCGCTACACGGCAGGAAATGGTGACTAAGATATATGTTTTGTTCCGAATCTTTTAAACTGTATGGGCCAAAACAAGAAACTTTTTTTCACGGTTAACTTTTTTGCTGCCCTGTTCGTCTATTTGGACACCCTATTGTAGCGATGTTGAAGAGAGGCCAGTGACGTAAACTTGAATTGTCGAAGCGATTTCAATTTACCCGTCTTTATTTGCCATATGCATCATTTTTGCCAATCACCCCCCAACTTTGAAATCATGCACGCATCTCTGTTCGCATCTATGTTCGTCATACACGCCTCTTGACTGTTAATGAGCGCCTTTTAACTGTCAATACACTAACATACACTATCTTAGTGCCTGCACATTGACGTCATAGAAAACATCTGGTCAGCCATGAGATCCTAGAAGGACGCATGTTTTTTCGTAAAACCACTTTCGTTAAAAATTTAATAACGCCTTGCTTTCGCACTTTGATCCATTTCTTTCTTCGTTCGTCGCCCTCTACCATCGCGAACCAGAACCTACTAGATTTGTGTTTCGCTTGATTTTGCGGCCTTTTGTTTATCGCGACATATTAGGTCATCCTTCTCCTGTGCTCGATCCAGATTTGAGGCTTGAGAATCGTTTAATCCCCACACTTCGATTTCGCGTGTCATGGCTTCCTTTGATCGTTCGAATGATTGTTAGATTTTTCATCGTGTTTGCGTGTTAATTTGTGCAAGCGGGAGGAAAGAACGGTTTCTTGTGCTCAGCTAAACAGGTTTGTAGAATTGTAGGCATTCACAATTTTTATACGGATACATCAGTGGACGCTGTCTCTAATTTTCAAGGTTATGTTTTACGTAGTTATCATACATCATTGAAAAAAGTTTTGATATCTTTGTTAAAGCAAGAAACTTTCAACTTTGCCTTTAAGAAGCAGTATTAAGTATGATTCTTTTACCATCGGCTTACCTTAAAGTAAAGGCCTGCTTCAAGCAGATTAACTTAAGATTATTTTATTTCGGGGGAAGAAGTACTTCAGTATGCTAGCACCATTTTCCCGCTGCTTCTCGCGAAATGGCGAGGTTTTATATCTTGTTCACATAATTTATATTCATGATTTTATATTTATATAAATAAGAGACATATTCCACTTGAAAGAGTGTGAGACATGTCACTACAAGTATGAGACACGAGAGAGTAATGTTCTGATTTTGAGCTGCTCCTCTCCCCATCTGTATACTTTTATCAGCCAACCATAATCTCGGTTTATTTTTCGTCGTAGGCCTCAATATTAGGCTCTGATTCCGATGACCAGTGCGACGGTATTTTTTACTGCATATCCCGTAACTTCCATCATCTTACCTGTTCTTCGTCATACGAGAGTCCAGAAAAGTTGACGGTTCCAGGGCTGGGAGCCGAGGGGGGGAGGGTTTTGCCTGTTTATGTTATGTCTTAGGGAAGTCCATGAGTAACTTTTGTTATAAACTATGAAAGTGATTGCAAAAAATTATTTTGAGTTGGTAATGATTAATAAGGATTGCAGCCGCAGGAAGTAATAATATTTTTCTGGACTCTGGTTGAATATGATTGAAAACGAATTTCCAACCAATTGCCGAAAAGTTTAAAAACAAACTTTTTGCAACCAAGCTCTATTTTCATTAAGAAACTAAAGACCACTTGCTTGTCACAAAGTTTTCTGTTTGTTTTTGAAGGAATGTTATACACGGTAACACTAAGAAATTTGTGACAAAGAGCCCATTTCCTTTTTGGAATGAGTAATCAGCGCCATGAGACTTCCTATGTTCAAAGGGATATGTTATTGATGTCGCCTATGTCTTGAGACATTGAAACGAAAAGTCGCAGACGAACTACATTACAGTTTGATACAATAGAGTTGTATTTCCCGCGTTTTCCAGTCTTGATTTCTGTTGTCTCTTTACAATAGCTATTGTTTTAGCCAATGGATTGTATTTCTTTGTGATTTGCCGTCAATTGTTTAGCGGACAATGGATTGACACTTAATTGATAATTGTTTTACGTCCGTGAGGTATCTTTGTCAAATCACTATTCCCTAGATGATTTCTCTCTCCTTTTCATTTTCAGACCAATCATATGGGTAAGTATCCAATGTTGTTTGTTTATGTTATCAACCCTCACTGCTTTACGATTAATTGCGTGGTGGTTGGAGATCCGTCAGATTCAGGTAGAGTCAATTTGAAACCTTTTTCTTTTTCATATATTCAAACCAGGGCTAATAGAAAATTAAGGGTTGTAAAAACTCTAGTTGCTATAAGATGTGAATAATCTTTTGGGACAGCAAAGATTCTATTGTGTGTTCTAACTCGAGAATAGCAATGAAGTATTTATCAACCGTTTTGTTCGAATATTATAGCCCTGTAAAGTGGAGTGCCAGTGAGTTTAGCCTTGGAATCAGATTATGCTAGTACCTTGATGCGTCTGTCAGTTCTGTTTAACACGACTTCGTGTGTTAGTAGGCACTGCGGGTTTTTTGGGCGTTGGTAGACGTATAGCTGGTATCAGTACAGACCTTTGGCGTGGTTTGGAAGTTGCGATGCTGATGGTTCAAATAATTTTTTTAATCTCCAGCTCGGTAGAGGGAAACTCAGACGGACCGAAGAAGGTAATATATTTTGTATACAGAATTGACAATTTCTAGGTAACGGACTTTCTACTCATGGCTTTCTAATATTGACTCATGGCCTTTATATGATTTAGCGATTCTGTTGCGACGATCAAGGGCTGATTTATATAAACATATTATTTTCAACTTTTGAATCGAAAGCAATGATCTTTGTTTGCTGCATCTTACTGTCCGTTGAATTCTTATCCATAATTTTAAAAGGATTTTTTAAGCACACCAAGGATGTACGATATTAAAATTCTTGGCTAACGTGAAGCAATCATCCATGCTTGTATGTTTGATTTTGTAAAAATCCTCTGCGAAAGTTTGTATTAATTCCCGGATGATTTGGTTTTTAGGCAAGAAAATTGACAAAGCGGCTGCCAGCTGTACCCGGAACCAGAGTTAGATCAAAGGTGAAGTCGAGAGTACACACAAACTAGTTTCAATACGAAGTTTGGTTCACTTCTAAGACTTCTAGAAGTTTGAAAGATGGCCTGAAGCTACTCAGGCGTATGTCAACTCTTGAAGACTTGATTAAAGTCCAACTCCATTTCTAGCTAGACGGCGTCACAGCAACTTGTCGCCTGTCATGGAAACTGCATTGTAATGGGAAGATTGTCAAAGCTATAGCTGCTTTAAATTAATCGCACCATTTCTCAACTTTAAATGTCTTTGGTGCGTGACCATTGTACCAGTCGGCCACCCATTTATGACTGCTTTTTTCTACATTCCAGGCCACGCATTCTATAAAGGAGAGCAGCATGCCTAACCTTCAGGTTGAAATGAAAAAGGTTTGCATTTTATTTTTTGATGCAATTTTCGATCAGGTATGAAACTGAAAATCCCGTTTCCCATTTCCATATATTTTTATTTTTCCATAGATATTTTATCAGATATTTTCTATTATTGCCGATTTATTTGTTATCTCTGTCTTTATCGATTCAAGACTGCGAAACGTTTCTGTTTGAATTTTCAGATTTGTTGTGAATGTTTGACTCTGTTTTCAATTTTAATGCTTGTTCCCCAATTTTTCGGCCTTTTTAGTTTTGCATTAAATTAACAGCGCAGTTTTCAATTTTCAACTCTATTTTAAATTTTCATAAATTTTCTAGATTGTAAACTCTGTTTGAATTGTAGCCTCTCCTTCTCCAGGGCACCAAATACTTCATGGCGAAAAACTATGACTGTGCCAGCACTTACTTTAACTTAGTTTTGAATCTCTCCAAGTCCAAGAAAAATGTAAGCTAAAGATTTTCCAGTATCTTTTCTTGATATGTTGTCTGTAGAATTCAGTAAACATTCGTCTCAAAATGATGTCCTGACAAGATTTTTTTTGCGAGCCAAAGGATACTTTTGAATAAAGTTAATGGTCATGAATATGATTAATGTTTTCGAAAGAGTATTGTTGCTGCGCCTGGAATTTTTCATATTTGTTGCCAAAATTTATTTCAAATGAGGAATTAAAGTAGCAAATAAGTATTAACGTCCTCGTGGCGTGCCAGTGATATTTTAAACTTTGCTTGCTATTTTTGAATTTGAATATGGGCCTGTCGATTTTAAGTGCTCCTAAAATTAGGCCATTTCGTGTGTTGTCCGCTCTCCAGTTATGGACAGCGTGTGATGAAATCTCATTGGCTGTCTGTTGGCATGGATCTTATCCCTGCTAATGTCTTCGTTCTCATTAAGAGGATTGATAGCTTGCTGCCTAGTTAGACCAGCGAATGGTTTCATGCACATTCTGGTGTCGCTTCTAACGTTTTATGACGTGTTACTTTGCTACATCTTTGCTCCGCCAGACCAAAGTTTACGATAATTTAAGAATGCTATTGCTACCTCTCTTTTCTTGTATAAACCATGTTCTTTGTCTTGTATGCTCCTAACGCCAGCTGCGTCTTTTCTAGCTTTCACTACCAAAAGACGAGGCGGTAGTCCTTACCTATGCGTATGGCATGTGTTCGTTCGAGAGTGGGTCAGATGAGGTGAGCCCTTCGACTATTTAAGTGCCACCTGATGTGCTAGAATGGGCTGCAACCACGTGACACCTGAATCACAACGGTCGTGTCTATGTGTTTCAAAAGAATGTTCGTTAGCGGTAGCAGTTAAAACAGTCCTAGCAACTTACAAATAATGACTGAATAATAGCTAAGTCTTGAATTTATGACATTGTACTTTTGTCACTCTGAAATCACTATGGTTTCGTGTTTCTGTGGTTCATAGAGCATTGTGCCATTGCGTTTCTGTCATCCATATACCATAATTCAATTTCGTTTCTATCATTTGCAAACCATTAGGGCGTCGCGTTTCTTGGGCCTATATAACACAATGTCATTGTAAATCTGTCATTCTCAAGCCATCGTACCATTGGGTCTTTTTCATTTCTAAACTATCATGCCATTGTGTTTCTGTGGTTATGGTGAATCCCTTCTTAATTTCATTGGGTTTTTGTTCTTGACAGGATATGGTTGCTGCCAAGAAACAGTTTGATTTAATCATAGAAAACTTTAGTGATGTTAATTTTCCACTGGCGCATTATGGATGCGGACAAATTTTTCACAAACAGTCAAAGTGAGTGTAATCTTATTCTTTGGTCGTCAATTGTTTTTCATTAGAATCACAGATAAGCCAGTTTTTTGCAAAAGAGAAATCACATTTTGGTGAAAACGAGAAGTCGATTTAAATTCAAGAAATTAGCGCCACTCTATGCATTGTAAATAAGATGGACATAAATAGGAGATTAGATGTCGAATACGTAGTCTCATCTATCATCTATCTTGCACTTGTTTTTAATGTTCGGAAAAATTACATTTCATTAATACGTCTGTTGCTTTGTTGACTGTCAAATTGTACCTACTATAATTGCGAGGTTGATTGGGAAAACAATCTAGTAATCATTGTTTTATCATTGCTATTCGCAGAAGAGATAATCCTACCTCCTGTTTGTGCGATGTAGTTTGTTGTTGTTTCCCTTTTTAGATTCCCAGAGATGCAACTGGTACTGCATCAGGCTTTAGACATAATCACCAAGTCCGGTGTCGTCTTGCGCCGTTGGCCAGGCTCTGATTTTGTGATCGAAGAGACAAAGCCTGGAAAACTCGAGGTATTATGACCAGTACTTCCTTGGTAGATGCGTTATCGTTAATCTGCAAGTGATCAACCACTAATCGACAGTTAATCAAGCCGTACTTAAACGCAATCAGCATGTAATCAAGCTGTAATCAACCAGTGGTCAGAGCATTTAATAAGCTTGTAATCATCCTGTAATCAACCTGCAATCAATTTGTTATTGATTTTGTGATTCTTCCGAAACAGCTTACTCTTGGCCTAGAATCTTTGTTTCGAACTTGGAGATGATTACGCTTTGTGCAGCAGCTTTGAAAGTAGCAGGAATAAACGATTAGGTACTTGGGATATTAGGGAAGAGATTTGATAATGAACTCAATTTCTTTTGCAGCACCTCATCAACCATCTACTCGATTCAGCCGTCGGAGCTGTTAGGCTTCCTGATGCTATTTGTCGATTCAGCTCTTGTGACCTGAATAGGAACATCTTTAAGGACGATTTAGGTTCGTTTTCTATGCAAAATCGATTGAATACTTGATTAACTTGTAAATAAAAAGTTTCGTTTTTATCCAAGTCCTTTGGTCATGTGAGAATAGAGAGAGTTTTGATTGGTCAAAGCAAAACTGCCAATAATTTTGTCCCATTGTTTGCTCACTAGTTTTTCAATTTGTCCCTTAATGTGAAATTCTACTTGACTGTTGTCCATCATTTCATGGATGTCACTGCAGATGTTTTCATACGAAATGTCGTTTGTTTGTTTTTCATTTGATAAATCTATCCTTTTCTTTATAGATTTTAAAGGCTTTATACAATTAAAATGCAACGAGGCATGTAAAATAGAGTACCATTCTGTTTGCTGGCAAAAAGTGAAGAAGAAACTCAATTTCAAGGATCAGTCCCCATTGAAGGTACCATTAGCTTGCAATTTTCACCATGCGATGTTGACACATGGAATTCTCTTCAATAACATTTGACGTCATCACCTTGAGTACTGGCATACGGTGCTGTAGTCGTTAACGTGTTGATAAATGTTTCTATCAAAGGTACCTGGTACCTCAGGTTGACGTAAGAGATAGAAACCACCTCACAACGTAAACTCTTAAAGTAAGTCAACGGACATAAGTGGCCCGATTTAAAGATACACTGCAACTCAATACAATTCAGGCGTGCGGATTGATTGTTTAATCAAGGTGATCACATGGGGCCGCATCGTCTTGCATCACACCACACGCAGCGATATTTGAAGTGATCACATGAACATCTGCTGTTCTCAAACTTGATTGGATGACTAAGTGTTTCTATTTTTAGATGGCCCATTCCCCTGAGCTAAACTGCGTTTTAACTCCGTTGATTTACTCTAACAAAAAGCTTTCTTAAAACGTATTTCGAAATATTATATGCTATCTCATTTTTGTTTTTCCTCGAGTTTCGAATATTAAATAGAAAGTATTGCTTGTAAAGCTGATGATCTTCTTGAAAAATTCTTCTCAACAAAGCAGTTGATTATAGAATGATCACGACTGTTTTTTATGATTTTTAACTTTTTTGTTTGTTTGTTTGTTTGTTTGTTTGTTTGTTTGTTTGTATGGTTCCATGAACAAGCATGATTAACCGGATATGATATAGGCGAATAAGGAATAGTTAACAATTTTTAGAAAGTGGTTAAATACTAGTGAGCATACGATATTATGCATTGGATTTCTGTATGGTACTGCGAGGCACTCGTTTGCCAACACGAAAGAGAACCAATGCGTTGTTGTTAATCAGGACAATGTTTTCTTCACAGGATTTCTTGAATCGCAAGTGCCTAACACCTGACTGCTGTGGAATTTTATACATAATGAACTACACATTTGTAAACCGAGAGGGAGAAATAAAAAGCAAAGAGGTAGGCCATTTTGTAGTGCATTCGATAGAGTCGGCTGGAATCGCAATGACTGTTGACGGGGAATCCCCATTATCCAGAATGTCGGTAATCTAAGATACCTTGAGGCGACCTCGTTTCTATGCTTGACAGTAGCGTGTTTTTCTCTAATTAGTAATCGTTTCTTTAACAGCACAAAGTTGATCTGCCCAAGAAGCCAATCACTGCTACGCCGAAAATCGACAAATCGAAGCGAATGAAAGCGTGCAGGTACCTTGTTCTTTCAGTTTCAAAGTTAAATGGGACAAAAAGTAGTCCCCTCTAGGTCGAAAAATAGTCCCACCAGGGACAAAAAGTAGTCCCACCTGGGACAAAAGGGGGGTATCTATGTATGTATGGGGTATCTTGTCATATTTATTTGTTGGTGCTTTCCCTTGCTTCAAGGAAAATTCTTAGGCCTATTTCTAAATAGAAGGAAATCAGAATAGTTGCTTATTTTGCGCCTTAAGCGTGAATGACTCCTAACAAAATTTCGTTGATCATGAGAAAGCGGTTTTCAATGTTTTGGGTAAACAAATCGGTCTGTTTTGTAGTAAGTTGAAATGGCACTTACCCTTTCATTGGAAATTAAATTTTCATTGGATTTTTTATTACTAGCCACAAGAAACTTTTGAAAAAATCAGCTTTGGAGGAGGAGAAAGAAATAAAGAGGGAGAAGGAAAGATTGAAGGAGATGGACGATGATATAACTAATATTTTAAATGAATTGGACGAAGAAGAAAAGATGTGCAGACACATTTCAGAGATGACTGTAGATGAGGGAAATGCAAAATCGGACAACTGGGATTTAGATTGGGTTCGCATTTTTAGTTGTTTTAGTAGAAGTTCATTATCAATTTCTGTATCATCATTTTTCTATTTGCGCTACAAGTTTTGCATAATTTGTCTGATTGAAAGTCACTTAAGTAGATTTTTTCCAAGCCTGTTTTATATTAGGTATCCTTACACTTTCTTCCTTTCGTATTCTGAGTTTTCTGATTTCTTAGAATTCTGTTCTTGCCTTGCAGCTTCCAGTCTACAACTCGCGTAACAATTATTCATATAGAGGTGCGTCATAAATTTCCTACCATTTGCAGGAGGCATAGTTCAAAGGGTCAGGGTTCAAAGAATTTTGCCCTTTGACCTCCTCCTACAGTCTTGCTAAAGCAGGAGACAACAATTATTTTTCATTAAGAGAATCGAAAGCCCTAAGCGAAGCCTTTAAGGATTTTATGTGATTAAAGACTTTTAATCATTTTAGCAGACTTTTTCGGGCCCGACCAAGGAAATCTAGGTTTATTTTTAAAACATTATTTTCCCCGTTGTTCTAGTATTAGATACACGCAAGTTGTAGCCTGTTTTACCATTGGCAATGTCGGTTTTCTGAATGCCGGTATACCACAAATAGAATGTAGCGATCGTCTTGGCTCTAAACGAAATGCCATTCCTTTGATCTTGGAGGCGATGTCAGGCCTAGTGTATCGTGACGTCATGTGTCTTTTCAGATGCGGCTATGTATACGTTAAAGAAAGAAGATGAACCGGCTTCTGTTCCAGGCAAACAGGTATGTCGGTGTTTCGGCAGCCACGCCAGCATCTCAAGGGAATAAAGTGATAAGCAAAGTGCAATGTTAGTTTTCTTGGCAGGGATGATTTTAAACTTTTTGCTGCTTTGACTTTCCTGCTTCAAGTGGGCTCAAAAAGGAAAAGGTGAAGGGAAAAAGCGCCTTAATGAAGATCAAACCTTGCCGACACTCGTTAGAAGCCACATTTCTTCCTCTATCCAAGCAGCACCATTTGCTAAAACAAATTTAGAATCCACCAAAATTCGGTAGTTTTTCAATGTTTTGACTTTATTTTGAACGCGTTTTTTGGCTAACAAAGGCCTTTTCAAAACGTTCGTATCTTCCCAGAAAATTCATTCAAAGATTTGTCTGTCCAAAGCTGGCGAGGAAATAAACTAGATTGGTACCTAAAAATGATATCCTTAAGATATTATAATTTAAATTCTATTGCCATGTTTTCTGTGCTAATGCATTTCTGTCATAAGCAAACAAATCTTATACGATTTAATATTTTTGGAAGGCATCGGGAGCTTTGTTTTTCGCCGAAGCAACCAACCATGTTCTTCTTCTTCTTCTTATTGTTCCTCTCCTTCTTCTTCTTCTTATTGTTCTTCTTCTTCCTCTTCCGTTTCTTCTTCTTCTTCTTATTGTTCTTCCTCTTCCGTTTCTTCTTCTTCTTTTTATTGTTCTTCCGCTTCTTCTTCTTCTTCTTCTTCTTCTTCTTGAAGAAACTATTTGGATTGAAGTATTTATATTTTTTTCAGGGAACAAAGAAGCGCAAGAAAAAATCAAAGAAAAATAGGTTTGTTATTGTTATCAGACGATTGATTACTGAGTTTGAAGGAAAGGGTTATGATTCTGATTTAGGAAGGTGTTTTTGTTCAAACAACTATTAATGATCCATAGTTTTCTGTGGTTGCTTTGATACATACTTGGACGGCCTAAAGGAATATCGCTTGTAGATGACAGCTCTATGGATATTTCACCTTCGCCAGGAAAGATTTGTTTACTCTAAGCAAGCGTCACACGAATGCTTTTTGTTTCTCAAGTTCCCTAATTCAAATTTTGTCACGTTTGAAGGGAACCCAAGGCCTGACAACATTCATCGGCGAGGAAGAAACGAATTCACTACGAGAAGTTTTGAATGAAGTGAGAAGCATTGATCGGTATGGGGCGTTACATTCGAAATATTTGTGCGTGCGAATTAGTTTTGTGTCAGATTATTATCAGAAAGTGGAAAATATTATGCATTTATCTTATCGAGAAAAGTTTTACCGGAGCTAGAATAGGCAGGATTTTGTACCAAACGATCATTTTTAAGCCTTTGTCAAAGGGTGCTCTCTTTTTCTGGTGCAACTTGTTTGACAGAGAAGTTGTCACGCCTGAATGTTTAACAACAAAAGGAGAGCATATTGTTTGTACATACGAAATAGTGATTGAAGCTTATATAAAAAAATCTAAGAAGGGATATTTGTCGACTTTATTTATTTGTAGGTTTTGAACGAAGTGAACTTGAGAACGAGGTTAACTAGGTTCATTCTTCGTACTTCCTATTGTTGCGTCAACGCGAAAACGAGGCTGAACATGTCATACTGTAGTCTTCTGCCATAACAAAACTTCAAAGGGAGTGTTCCTTCTGCTGTTTTCCCATTCTGTGCTTTTATAGAGAAGAAGTAATTAGAAAACACAGGGTTATTATGTGATGCTCATGCAAATTTCTTGATCATTCGCTTCCAGTTCCACCTCTTTGTCATCGTCAGCAACATCTAGCAACTTCGATTTGTCTCTGGATTTTCAGTCAGACCATTCAAAGGCCGTTGCGCGGGAGCATTTGCTTTCGTAAGTACCAACAACAAATCTTTGCCTCCTGTCTGCAAGTCTTCTGTTGTTTCGAACACCATCACTCTTCCTTCTCGGCGTTTTTAAATATAATAATAATAATGGAAACTTTTCATTTTCAATTCAATTAAAATCTACAATTACAAATTTCACTATTACAAAGGTAATTTGCAATTGGCTAGCCTGGGTTTACAAAGAAAAATACTATTACAAGCACACAAAAAAGAAATTAACAAAAAAAGGAAAAAGTGCGTTCGTCATTGTTTACTTTAGGAGTTGTTAGTAGCAGAGATTGTTAGAATTGAAAAAGTTCAGGATTATTCCAAGACTTGTTTCTGCGACAGAAACTGTAATACGTAGTACGGATACTTAAGTTGGATAGTTTGGAGATCATGAAGCGGAGATGATTCTCGCTGATATCTAGAGCATTGCACATGTCGATGAAGATACCTAGCAGGAGAGACCAAAGATACCTAGGGAACTGATAGAAAGATTAACAAAAGCGGTAGAAGAATAGGCTAAGCTTAAGCTATGAACGAGGTACGAGTATTTCTCTCTCTTATAATAATAATCATGAATCATGAATCATGACCAGTATCTCCACAGGGTGGCTCTTCGTCTGGTCGTTAAATACTACACGATGTAAGAGTTGCTATAGGAACAGTAAATATTAAAATAGTTTAAAACGACAATCGAGTGGAAGATGTTGTTTTCCTTTCCGACAGGATATTCGCGGATTTACTGGTCAGCAAAGGTGGTATGAACGTGGAGACGGACGCCGACGTAATGGAGCTGTTGAGCATTCTCGACATCCACTCGAGCCGACTAATAAACTCTTGTGGCGGGCTGCGTTTCTTCCTGGCCTCGTCGCCCAAGTTTGCGTTCGACCCGGACAATCCTAACATTGTTTACCTTGCCGAAGAAGCTGAAATATACTTATTTTCAAAACGCGAAGCTGCAAAACGGAAGATGAATGGCTTTTATAAAGATAACGACTCACGTTTTACCCATAAACCTTTCAATGGTCAAACTAAGAACGGATCTTCGAAAACCGCTTCGGTCATGTCAACCGATCCAGCCATCATTTCGTTGTCTATGGATTCAGCAAAGCCCACGAAGTCCCCCGGTAAAATCAATAAACGGGCTCAGGGTCACAGCACCAAAGACGCCTCGAGTTTGAATGGCAAGGGGGGCACGATTGTTCACTGCGTCAGTAACTTTGGTGGTGTTGTTGTTGATAATCACGTGGCACCCAAACCGAGGGATTCAGCGAGCTCAAATCAAAAGAACGATGTAGGATCCTCTCAGAAGGAAGACAAGAGATCAGGCCTCAATGGCAAACAGTTCTTAGAGCAGTTGCGCAATGAGATGATCAGAAAATCCGATCAGCTCGAGGCTGAGCAGGTAATCGAGGTCAGTCGCATCGCAGCGGAGAGAAAGGACGTCGCTGTGATGACGGAGAACGGACTCAACAATATGGTGGGTGGAAAGGAGGATGTTGATGACGAGGCGATGCACGAATTGTATGCCAGGGCGTTGGACAACTGCGAACAATTTAAGAATAAACTAAAGGTTGTCAAGGAGGCTGCGTCTGTGAAGGAGACTGAACTGAAACGTGAAATCGAGGTTCTTACTCGGCGAGACTCGTTTTCGCCCTTTATCGCCGTTTTTCGCATTCTTTCGCCTTAAGTATTTACGTTTAAAGACATTTTATCGTGAAGGCATTTTATTTTTTCCATATCAGTGTTCTTTAGTTGTGGATGTGCATTGTTCTCTCCCAAAACTATTTCTAAGATTCGCGTCCAGATTAATGGCAGCGTTGATAGGCCGCTTTGCCAATTTGAATACTTAAAGCCGCAAGAGGTTACTTGGGATTCATATCAATGTTAAGGGACTTTTTTATTTAACGTGTTGCTGCTTATTCGATGCAATTTCATTTTTTCACTTGCACATTGCCAAGTGAGTTTGTGACGTCATAGCAGACGTGTTCCTTTGGTCTTTCGTGTCTGCACTAAACTTATCGTATGTTTTTGTTCTTGTTCATGTCAGAATCTCAAAAGCAAGTTGATGAAGGAACAACAGTCAAGAGAAAGTGCTCAGAAAAAATGGCAACACGAGAAAGAAAAGCTGACCGGGACTATCAAATCGCTGTATGAAAAAATTTCAAGTTTTGACGAAGACGGGTGAGTAATCACTATAGTTGATCTTCTTCGGTTGATTTTTTGTTTGAGCGTCTTGTCGAATTGCAGACGGAGTAGTCTGTTTATGGAGAGGGGAGCACATTCAGATTGTCACTATTGAGACATCGACGACTTTCGTGGAAATAAGGAACTTGGCACGAAGAAAAATAAGGAGCTCGATTTTTATCGGGAAACTGCTAGCTAGTCTTTGGGTAGGGCACCGTTTGACAGTAATGACGTTGAAAGTACGATGACGGAGCCAACAGCAACAACAACCTCTGAATTGAACACGGTGACAAGCTGCTTGTTCTTTGTGTTGATGGCATGCTAGGCCCAGTGGTAGCTCCAGCATTGTATCGGTGTAAAATATGCCAATTGCCAATTGACGGAAGAATTTTTTATTTCTGAAGTTGCTGTATTTGTTGTAATTGTTGGAATCGTTGTGATTGTTGAACTAGAGGCATTTCAAATGCCTTGGAAGGAACGAGATTTGTGTTTCTAGGAGCTTTGTATACTCTGAAATTAGTGCTTGTATTTTCGGTCTGTATTGTTTGAACTGGTACAGTTTTTTGTATCATTTTCGTCAGAAAGTCGTGGAGACAATTCTACCGTTGTGGCTCATTCTAGTCTGTTTGTCATTTTGTCAAGCTTACACGTGGAGTTGTAAGCCATTTTTAAGCCTTAAATATGGTAAGGCCAATAGATTGGGTCTGGGGGGCCAGGAGCTTAGATCGGGGGCCAAAAGATTGGGTCTGGGGGGGCCAAAAGATTGGGTCCTAGGTCGCAAAAGAATAAATGTGGTGATATAAGACGATTTGTTATTTGAGGCGATAAATACCTCCAATATTTCTGTGTAATGACATTAACGGCTTCGTTGCTTTATATATTGTCTAATGACAGACGATAAGAATGTACTTTGACGGGTTTTATTAGCTAGCAACCATCGATATTGTTCTGATTTCAGTCTTGATGTATATCTGATTCTAACTTGGTTGTCAGAGTGACGTTAGCCTAAGATCCTATTTAAGTTGTCATCTGGTCTTTTTGAATTTGCGACCACCCATGATTGTTTTTATTCCGTTTGACTAAACACGGAAAATGATGTTAATAGAAATCAGCAGATGAAAGGTAAGGCCGAGTGGATAGAGGGCAGAAGTTGTTGTTGTGGTTTTCGATTTGTAGCAGCCGTGCATTGGCCGAATATGTTGAAATAATTTCGATACTTGAATCCTGGAATGCCGGGGATGTACCGAGACGCAAAGCATGTGGTTATTACACATTGTTACATACAGACTATCTCTACTGACCTTCGACGATATCCTGTTGTGATGCCCGTTTAGGCCTCCTTTCGTTTTTTGATAAAATATCAGTCCAGGGCCTCTGTGAAGTTTTTTTTGTACGTGATTGGGCCTATCAACAGTTTTGGTTGTCATTGAAAAACGTTTCATGCGACTGGTGGAATCACTTTCAATCATTAATCATTATCATTGGAATCATTATTTGTGTTACGTCGAATGATATTTCAATTCAGCAATGAAGCGGATATTTGGTTGGCATTTTGAAGATTGTAGGAAAACGGCTTGGAAGATTGGATGTTTAAATAGTTTTTGTGTATTTTAACAGCTACTTCTTTGCATCCACAGATACAAAGTCAAGCTTCTGGACAAAGAACGAGAGGTAGAGAAAATGACTGTCAAAGTAGGAGAATTGAGGTACGTTTTTTACAAATAATGGTTGTGGTTATCTGTTTACCTTTGCGTTTGTGACATGAATTGTTAGTTAAGATCGGATATTGAATTGATATATTCTGGCTCTTTTTTGAGTGGTGAAATATTATCAACGCGCGTCAAGTAAGTTATCAGATCTAATACAATATTGTATAATATGGTTTATAATATTCTAACGATCTTCAACGTCCAACTTATCACGGTTGAAAAAAGAGCGAGAGCGAGAACCTCAAATCACCGAAGGAATCAATCGCATTTCTCGTGATTATCACATGGCTAGGCCAAATATACCCCGCTCTGGTGGCCTAAAATACAGTCAAATTCTGATGTCAGGCCTTCTGGCCTTAAATTCAATTGGTCCGACTATTTAGGGATTTGAGTCATCTGGAATGCGGTTCAAGGTGACTTTACATTTGGTCTTCAGGGGGAGGGGGTTCTTATGGGAAAAGTCACCGCTCGTACGCAAATATTTGATTAAACCTGGAGGGTCAAAAAGCAGGCCAGCTTATCTCGAATGGTGAATTAGTTTTTAATGCCACCAAATTTTGCAGACGAATAAAGCACTTCGTTTTTGTAATACCTTGATAAGGATAATTGGCTCATGATTAAAGGCTGTTGTGGCTAAACACTCATTTCTGGGGTTGTTGTTTCAGCCCAAATGATGTTTAAAAAAGTCCCAAAAAGCATTTAATTGTTGTTATTGGCCATAAAAAGTGTTCATAGTGTGCCAGGCGCCTCTGAAGATGAGATGTCAATAGTGCGGAAATAAATGCATTGAAGTATTGACAAGGTGAACAAAACATTTATCAAATAGAAGAACGGTAGCAGAAAGCGTTCGTAACCAACCTTTCAAGACTTTCAAGACCTTTCAAGACGAAACGCAGAGAATATTCAATTGTCAATTATATATCATATATCAACAATGACAATTATTTTAGTACATCAAGCCGTAGAAACGTGGAGCTTGGAGGGCAAACCTCTCCCCATCGCGACATCTAGTCAATTGAGATATTTCAGGCCAGCGCTGTTTGATATTTGATTTGAATTGATCTTTGATCGCTGTTTGATTGTTCTGGCCTGATTCTCATAGGCTGCAGAACGAGCAAAGCACAGCCGACAATCAGGATATCATCGACAAACTGAGCACGTGCGTCACCGAGCAGTCCATCAGAGCACAAAAGGCCGAGGTTTGTCCCTTCGTTCTGTTACCCTTGATGCCTCGTTTTCGTGTCAGCCTCCATCTGGCCAACAGGTGCATTCGGTCGGCCCCGGGCTATGTAGTGACCAATAAGCTTGAGCTGTCTTCGAGTTGGCGTTCACGCTAAGCGAGAGCGAGAAGCTGTTTAATTTGTGCCATTCAAATGTTACTGATAGCGCTATTCGTTTTGTGGGTAGCGAGAAGGTATGGGACAGGGTGTTATCGCAATGTGATCACTGTTACAGGCCGTTTTACGTTTTCGAAAAATCCTCCAAAAACGTCAATTTGTTTACAATGACGGCCTTGAATGTGGATTTAACAAAGAAGAATGATAAGCTTAATTAGAATTAAGTCGGGCAAATCGATCAACAGATCTACAGAGCACCAAATTAGAGAGAATCAAAGGTCAGAAAGGCAGGATTTATCGAATGTGGACTGATGATGACGTCATTGCTGTGATATCGCGCAGCTGTGCTTGCAAATCGACGCACCTGCCTAACCAAGTTAACGCAGCGACCAGATCTCCAGTAATCTGATAGAGTTGTTTGTAGTTCACGCGAAGCAACTGTTTTCAGCTCATTAGCACTTAGTTTTCTCCACGAGACGGTTACGTTGTCTTTGAAACGTTTCTTAATCAGATTTTTGATTGATTTCGTTGACCCGAAGCGAGCTACGACCGAGCCAAGCGGAGTTAACTTGTGGAAATTGAAGCACGTTGCATTAATGCTGTTAGGCTGAGAAATGTTCTTGTTTATAGAGAAACACTTCTGGCGGTAGTTGGTCCGTGCATTGTTTTGTCTTCGACTGTTAAGCATGCTGCAGGGTGTTGGGTGTTGTCCCTTGTACTGTCCACCCACTGCCATATTTGGCGACCTGGGGGTAACTGCTGGTCATGCTGTAGGGTGTTGGGTGTTGTCCCTTGTACTGTCCACCCACTGCCATATTTGGCAGTCCTGGGGGTAACTGCCCAGGGATTTTGTATTGGCAATCTTGAACCCTCATTGTGATTGCTGTCATGTGCAGTGTAATGGGGGGTAGTGCGTGCCTTGTGACACGATGGAAACTGGAACGCGTATTGTTGGCGATGTCATCTTTGTGTGGCATAAGAGGAGCATGTTGACGATGATCCTGTTGCACACGTTCAATATGCTTTGAATAAAAAACCAAGCAAATGCAAGTTCGAATAAGAATGAAATCAAGATGTCGAATGTTGCTGGCTGCAGTTATTTATTGTTGTTGTTGTTATTGTTGCTTCTTGCTTTTCATAGGTTCTGTTCATGGGGATGAAGAAGTCAGAAGTTTCTAATGACTTCAAAAGGAGGCTCGAGAGCATACAGTGGAACGTCTATATGATTGAGAACAATCCTTTCCTTGAGTAAGTTGTTAAATGGTATATTGCAAGGAGTATATGTGAGAATGACAGTATAAATGGTCAGAAAAGTTTGCGATGAAATTGTTCGCTGCTTGAACGTGTGTGATGAAGAAGGCAGAAAGAATGTTGGGCGGAAGCCGTGAGAGGCTGATGAATGAGAGGCTGACGAATGAGAGGATGGTGAATGAGAGGCTGATGAATGAGAGGATGATGAATGAGAGGCTGACGAATGAGAGGCTGATGAATGAGAGGCTGATGGATGAGATGATGATGAATGAGAGGCTGATGAATGAGAGGCTGATGAATGAGAGGATGATGAATGAGAGGCTGATGAATGAGAGGCTGATGAATGAGAGGATGATGAATGAGAGGATGATGAATGAGAGGATGATTAATGCAACTTAATTTGATTTCAATTGTAGACATGTGACTGCGTTAGTTCTGCTGCGCCAAGATGCTTCATTTGCCCTACAGCTTGAAATAATTTTTATTGATGTGAATTGTTTGATTCGTAACAGGCAAGCATCCAACCGGCAAGAGATGTTGAAAAATTGGATAAAGCATCGGGACGTGGTTTCGAAGAACCTGCGAACGCAGCTGGTAAGTCGGGATCCTCGATTCTATTTCTATTTTGGCTTGCATTATCAGGCCGATGCTTGCATTATCAGGCCGATGCTTGCAATATCAGGCCGATGCTTGCAATATCAGGCCGATGCTTGCAATATCAGGCCGATGCTTGCAATATCAGGCCGATGCTTGTGTGTAATGGCGCTGGAGCAACCTTAACGGTTTGGCGAGAATCAGTGGAAACGTCGTTTAAGTATACCAAGCTTTCAGGTTATGTTTATATATAGTGCGAAATGATTCGCCCATTACATCATAACGAGACAGTATAGAGGCGAGGCTACGGGTTTTTCTGCTGCACAGAAGAGGATTGTTATCAGAACGGAGATAATAACTTTCGGGGCTTTTATAGACAGCGTAGAGACACCTTTTTTTCGAATTGAACAATTAACCCAGAACGAAATTTTAACGTGGGAGGCTGATTGTTTTCTGTTTTTCCCCCCTGATTACCGGAAGAGTCCACTGAACCTTAGGCCCAGTACTGAAAATATCAGTAAAGAAGCGAGGTTGAAGGTAATCGAAGACTTAGTTTTAAGTGAAAGGAGGCGAAGCCAGTTATATATGGGCTTTATCGTTGAAGAATGCATGTTCTTTCCCATTGCCGCAGCTTAAATGGGACTCTGTGGCCGCCTTTGCACGAGTGTTCAAAGACTTTATGAGCTTTCCTCCGCTTTTATTGTAAGAGAAATTGAATGAGTCGCGCAGAGTTTTAGGGAAATACTGTATTTTATTTTACGAAATGAGAAGCACCTTTCTATATCCGCCGAAAGTAAATATTATTTTTAGGGCTTAACGGTTCCTCGATTGTTACTATCTGCCGTGCTAACCTGGATCTTCTCGTAATCCTGGCCTATAATTCAGCGTATATTATCCTCTGTCTGTTTTAACACCGTTATCCAATGTTTGTTCACGTTATGATTTTGAAAATTGTGGGCCTTTTATCGCTCCGACACTTTATGAGATGTCTTGAATGCTCAATGCTTTGCCCTTGTATGTTTGCCGGGGGTACTCTTGCTTTCCCCTATTTCTTAACAAATGTGCCATGAATAGATATTAATCGTGAGAAAGGGTTGGGGCCAGGTACGTGACGACTCCTTCCCCTGATGGTTGAGAATTCCCTTTGCGCAAGTAAGTTCTAAAACTTCACCTGGAATTGTTGACACGTCTACTAGAGATGGACCCCTCTTCTATCCCAACGTCTCTTATCGGAGGTTTTTGGTGGGGTGGGGAGGGGGGTATCTAACTGCTCCAGGGGGTATCTAATTGCAGTACGCTGACCTGTGCTATACAAAATCTCTTTTCATGATTAATTACACCGACTGTACTAAACCAGCTCACAGCTACTTCTCCGGCTGCAGTGCACACTTCTGTGTTTACGCGAGAGCCCATCACACCGGGTCGTAATGTTGTGTCTATCTCTAGTCGGCATTTGAAGTCGGGTCACCGTTCGTACTTGCACATGAATCAACATTACTCCCTTGACGATGATATCGACTTTGCATTTTGCTGTTGTTTTAAAACTAGGTAATCCACCGAATGTAAATTTGTTTCGACGCTCTTTGACTGATTAGAATGTGGGAGCATAGTTCAGTTTTTCGACTTCTACAAAGCTTCTGTTGTTCACAATGTTTTCATGCTTGAAGGGCTTGTTCGCCTGAAGTGTGCTTTGCGATTAACTGCAGTTTAGAAAACAAAGCTGTTAGAATTAGCTGAGTTGCTAGTGTTGTTGTTGTTGTTGTTGTTGTTACTCAAAAACGTTAGAATCATAACTATATATTAATGAAAAATTTCGCAATTGTTCCGTCTAATGCAATCCAAAATGGTTTAGTCATGCCCCAGCATCTAAATAGCTTACCGTTGCGAAAGCGTTTAGCTAAAGAAATCTCGTAGAGGAAATTGTGGAGAAAATATGGAATTATGTTCTTCTTGGCAAAATTCCACGGGGTAGCCATGAGCCTGGGAAAAACTTCGTTTGGTAGCCGCAAATGTAAACATAGCCGATTGTGAACTATCACCAGGTTCTACCGGGTCATCGGAAGGCTGCCATGAAGTATCGTCTCGCTGTTTGTGAAGAAACGTTCGACATGAACGTGGTTTTTAAGGCTAGGGTTAAACTCTGCCAGGCTCTGATCCGACCAAAGCAGTGCGGAGAAAATTTCAATTCGACTTGCAAGAGGTCCCGGTGATGACCTCCTCCGCAATGGGCACTAGCATTTGTGGAACTTCGTTACACCGTTATGTACCTACATCTCTTCCACCCAAACCTGAACGTCCATACAAGCCGATTCTCGCTGGTTGGCAAATAATACTCAACTCGTTTTCCATTTTTGTTGACTTGAGGGCCAGAACACCAGTTGAGAAAATCGATCGAAGCGATCAGAATGAAATTGTCCAGCGATCCCCTTCATATTAAGTGGAATTCTAGGAGATTAAGAGCTCCTCTGTATATTCCGATGTTTATTCAATTAATGCGTTTTGGAGTTCTCCCACGCATTTTGCACTGGTTATCTGAACGAGAAAGACCAAACCAAAGCGTCAAATTTACATCCTGGTTGCCCCAGCACAAACATATCATATGACGTAAGTACACGGCGACTACACCATTCATTTGTGAGGCTTTCCGCTACCACGAAGTTTTCGTTCTGGAGGGTAGCATGGCTTCACTCCGTCAAGGCACCCCTGGTATGATTTATGCTCCGTGACGTCATCACTGCCTTGTCTGGTGCAAAATCCTCCAGACGCCCCCCTCACCCTTATTATTTTCCTCTACCTTATTTTTTTCCTCTTCAACCCTAATGATGAAATCAGACAGCTAAGTTTTCTCAGACCACAACCTGACATTCGCCAGCCTCGGTTCCTCGAACCCCTGGCTTCTCAACCCCTGATGCCCTTACTCATGATGTCCCAACCCCCGTGTGTCCCTACCCAAGTTGCCCCTATTTTCATGCACCTGCGCCATTACCCGCCTGGCCTTATTCCTGAGCTTCTCTTCGTTTTGCACCCTGCAAGGGCCCCCAGGCTTGGCACCAGTTAGTGATTGTTATTTTCTCTGGCTTAATGCGGGAAAATCCTCGCATTAAGCTGGCAGTTGCCCGATCAAAGCAAATCGACGTGATTGCAAAAGAAAACGAATCTTGGGATCAGCGCTAGCAAATCTTAGCAATAACAGCTGTAATCGCAAAGTTTTGTTATGCATTGGTCCTAAACCCTGGGATAAGACAAGGCTAGAATTATCAAAGTTCTGCGTGAATCATTCACAATTTGCTGCTGTCAAAACGAGGCCACACGTTACTGGCCTCATTCCGAGTTTTTCTCGGCCTCGGTCGTATGCACTCGTGCCCTTGCTAGCACACTAACGGCACGATGAAGTGTTGCCTATCGCATTTTGAGCAGCCATTGGTTCAACTGAATCAACTGCACTGCATTTGGTTGTCACCCATGTTCTTCCAAGTAATTTAGTGTGCAACATTTACCGAATAATGGCGACGGGGGGTGGCCGGCGATTCTTCTTAGGAAGGTAGTATGTACTCGACAGTCTGATTGAAGTGTATGACTGCCTCCTGAACGTCTTAGATAAAGATCGATTTAACCTACTGACTTCTGGGGAATAGTATTCTGAAGAATTATCATAATCTAAAGGTATGCGGAAGCAGCAAGGAAGGGTGGCCCCAACCCTAGCATCAAGAGGGGAATAATCTCGGGTAGCTAGAAGAATAATCTCTCGTGGTTTATAGAAGTCACAACTAGTCACTGAAAACAAAATAAGCATTTTTCTAGCCGTTTTGTTCCTATTTGTGAAAAGTAGTTCGTTTCAATTACAAATCGCAATCGCAAAGAAGGTTCTTGTTAGAGAATCAAGGCATGGAATGAGGTAGTGGGACAAAGCTCTGCTACAATCCAGTTCCACTTTACGGCACTTAACGTTCCACTTTAAGATGAAAACGCCCCATCCACAAACAGCGCAATTGATGGTTTTTTACTGCCTTAGAACTCAAATTCTGCTAATCCAATGGCAATTTCTGCAAAGTTACATAAACTGATTTTTGCATAAGTTATAGGCCAATCTGGTTTTTCCAGGAATCGTTTTACTGTTGGTTCCATTCCAAGTGCCTTTTAGCCTCGCCAGCAAAACAGCTGGCTAATCTTTTTAGAGAGCTGTCCGCTATTCTTTCATTAAGGCAAAACTCTCTAAACGGAACCCAGTTTTGCCTGTGGATTATCGCTGATCTCGCGTGTCTGGGCCTAGTTGAAATTAGGGCCTAGTCGCTCTTGAAGTGTGTTTTTTCGGCAGACTCGGCCAGAAAGGGAGGCAAGCTTCGTCTGAGCCTCGCAGATACGGCTGGCGCTGTGTGTTATCCGCGCTTCCACTTTTTCCGCTCGATATGGTTAGCTTGAAATTCGACGATGTTAGCCGGGGATCAACGTGGAATTCCAGTTGCGATCTCAATGTTGACTCTTTTGGATGCGCGGCCTCTGCGGACGGCGGCTAGGGGTCCTTGTAGCCGCCAAATGTAACCAAGAGGACCCTCAAATTAGACAGAAGCTTGTTCGTACACCCTAGCTATTTAAATGAGCCACTACAGATGGTACGGCTAGCAGTAGATTAGCAATCCCCGGACCCACATCACAGTATAGAATAGATGACTTTTCTCTTATATATACAGACAGCAATATCTGGTTGTTAAGCTTGTCTTCTTAAAAAGTGCTTTAAAGTGTTATAACAGCGAACTTCCTAATGACTCAACGGTTTTCTTGGCGTGGCGGGCATTAGTTATATGGCGGCGTCAGTGGTGTGGCGGGCTCTGCCGCCGATCGAGTCCAGGCTGATGAGGATGAATATCGTGTTTGTTATATGTTTGTAAGTTGTTTGGTTTTTTTAGCTGTAGTTGTGAAAGAAAGCTAAACACTGTATGGTTTGTTCGTTGTTGTTGTTGTTGATGTTGTTATCTGTTGGAGAAGTAATGTTTCCTATGCTTCGCACTGACCTCCCTGAGTTGGCTGTTTGCAGGATTTTTCTGTCTCGATATTCTATCACGCATTTCGCTCTTTATCTAGACAAAATTGGACGAGAGAATCCAACTGATAAAAGACGGAACGCCATTAGACGAGATTCCTCCGCTGCACGTTCCACCACTACCTCTCAGTCCTCCGCAGCCGAAGATGATGCCGTTTCCCGGGAATCTTCCAGCTCAGGTAACTAATTTCCCTAAGGGGATACATTGCTATAAAGCCAAAAATGTCGCGCAATACGCTTTTGCGCGAGTTAATTAATGATTGGGAAAATTTGAGGCTGGATGACAGAATTTGCAAAAAGTTGAAAGTTGATCGAGTTTAAACTGCAGTAAAAACAACCCCAGTTTAAACGTGAATTTTTCAATCAAAACCTGGCTCCCACTGTGGTATAAAGCTGGGCAAACTTTGATAGAGACAACTAACTGCTTGAAGCACCAGTGACAGAAGAGACGTTCTGTGCCAACCAGATTGTGTTTATTTGGACCCTACACATTGGCACTTGATGTAACAGTGTAATGTACACCCATTTTGTGGAGGTTTTAGGCGGATCCTGGAATGCATGGTTAGTTAATATCACAACCTTTATTGAAACTAAAGACCCGGGGATTTGCGTAATGTTATAAATATTCTATTTGCATGGCACGCTTCTTGTTTCCGTGCCACCACAACGAAATTCGACTCGTTTCAATGTGATTGAACCAGTTTTAATTGGGATTTTCAGGTCAAAATTGCACTTCAATTTTCATTTAGTGGTCTCTGTTTTATGCGAAGCTTCGTTTGTAGTGTAAAGTTGTATTTACATATTTACAAGCCACAAATTGGGTGAAGTCAAACAATGAATAACATTGTAAGTCTGGGATGTTTGCCTTTGGACGACTCGGATCATCTTGAAATTGCTCAATTGCACAGAGCAATGGCAAATCAGAGTTGACCCAAACACAACCCTAAAAAGCCGTCTATTTCATGAATCCAAGATGACTAGATTCGAGAAGTTTTCACCCATATCAGTCAAAATTTGGTTTGGCAATTATATATCTTCTTCTGTTTGAAAATTCATTTTGGCCCTTGAAGTGCAACATGACGCGTTATCGATGTAGTTTAAAAGGCCAAAAGTCAAACAATTTTTCCAACTGACGATGTGCTGTTGGAGACGTTCTTTGTGACCGATAGCTACTGTTTTAGCAATGTTGAACGATGCGTTTTACTGGCAAAAACCAAGAAAAGCTCGAATTGGTGTCCTCTTTGTGGGAATTTTCCTTAGATACATGTGCACGTTTCAATGGAGATTCTGAACGAATTCGGCTCGCTATCACAGAACAGTCAAGACGTTATGCTAGATCTTGGATCTAGACCTTTTCTCCTTATTCCATAAGTGGCAAAAATAGCAGACAGTTTCAGGCCTAACATGGAGTATCCACAATAGCGTTAGAAAGAAAGACTTTGGGTATATTTATGGCTTCCTTTTGCACTAGTCCGTTTTTTATGAACCAACTCAGTCTCTCTAACTGCCCTGTCCCCATTTTTTAAAAACTGTTTTCAACGAAGTTGCGAGGTACTCGTTTCTTCCCCACCCTTCATTGTTAATCACTGAATACCCAATTAAATGTGACTTTGGGTGGGTCACAATCCTGGTTTCGACGTGGCTTAGCCTCTGTTTGCAAGAGCCATGACGGCCAACGGCCCTGTGATCGCCACGATTACGGCCCCTGGTTGTTTGTGTTGCTCTGTTCTCATTTTGTAGCGAAGCAGGGTTGTAGAAAGTTGCGACAAGAGAGATTGAGGCGACTTGCTACAGGCTATGGGTTTGAGTTCGGCCTAGGCATTGTCACTTGAACACTCTATTTTGTTTGAATACCCTAATTTGCATAAACATGAACATATTCAATGCAATCTTTTCAAATGTTGGCAGAATCCGATGCAGATGCCTGGCTTTCCGTTTGAGAACTTTTCCATTCCACCAATGGCCGTGCCTCAAAATGCCGCGAATCAGCCAATCAACGGTACCGCGGGTGACCCGCGTGCAGCGAGTCCAAATGATGCAAGCGAGCGCACACCGACGCCTACACTGAATTCAAATCCAAACGCAAGCTCCTTGCAAGCTACGGCTGTGCCGACGTCACTTGCATGCGCAGCGGAGGCTTCAAACGGCAATGCAGACCAAAGTTCCACGAAGAATGCGCCTTCTCCTCTTCCTGAAGAAGTAAAAGGAGCTGCAGCAATGCCGACAGAACGCAAGGAAGAGAAAGCATCCAAAACTAAGGCAAGCGAGAAAGGCTCTTCAAAGAGTACGAGTTTCGAGAAGATAATGAGCAAGCTGTGTAGTCAGTTTCCTACCATTCAAAGGTGAGCATTCAAATGCGTTTCTCTAGTATGGGCCTAAATAACGAAGCTTGGTGAAGTGAGAATTCTGTTGTAGACACAATGAAGGTTCAATCATCTGTGCCTATCTCTTTGGCTGGGAAGGCTTAGAAATAAGTGAAAGCGTAGCCAGCTTGACAATTTGCTTGAACTCGGGTTGTGTTCCTGACTTGCTAATACTATGATGTCGACAAACAAGCATAGATGGATTGTTAGAGGTCCCTGGGTGGTGCTCCTCTTGTTACTGGTTTCAATTGCGCATCGACGTTCTTACGGGCAATCTTTATGACCCACTCACTGCTCCCGTGTCTCGCTCGCTATTAGAAATCAGACTGAGACACAAACAAGTCTCTTGTTTTCCTGTGCTGCTCATGTTTGCCCGGCAACCCGGTTCCTGTTCGGCTTCCGATGTCCGGTCAAAGACGAAGTTTTATTGCATTAGTATGAAGAGGACGTTAACGTCCGGACAGATCAGCTTCTGCTCGTTGATTACCATCTCTGTAATCCATCCTTATTGGCTAATGCACATTGTTGTCGGACCAATCTCTTTTGTCTGTAGACTGGTGGGAAGTCATGTGACATCTCTGCTTTTGCTAATCGAAGACAAATTACATCGCCAATCGACTTACTCTCAGACCAGACTGTTTTGATAAGTCTATTCGTTCTATCACAAGCAAGTCCTGTTTCTGTTTTCATTTGCGCAGGCATTTTGAACAATAACCTCCCAATACAGTCAGTTATTGTATTATGTTCTAATTTTGATTCTTCGTACCCATGTCTAGATGTTTTTCCTGCAGCCGTTGCGTATGATGTTCCCCTGTCGTCTGTTTTCATAACTCTACGATGTCCTGAACGGTTGATAGATGGTATCTCCTCTAGAGTAGCCTTGCTTGAACTTTGACCTTTTGCGAGGGATTTTTTCTTGTCATGTCAAGTAGTATGCCCGAAAGTATAAAGACTGTCCTTTTGAAACGACTTGAGCTGGTCTTTTTTTCTTGAATTTTTTAAAATATATGGTTAGCACCAAGATGGACGTTTTGCATCGACTGCATTGAAAATACTGACAATTTCATGTTTTGAGATGATTTTACGACAGAAAGTAAAGGTCAAAGTGCGAAAGAATGTCGAATGATTCAGTTTCCTAAAGCTTCTGCCAACTCCACACTATTTTGTTCCTCACACCAACTCAATTTTATTTTAATTGTAATGGAGAAGAATTTTTCAATTTTTTGCTTTTAACCCGGACATTTAAAGCTCATCCTTTACAAGACTGGTTGCAGGAATTGTTGTCAATTAGTCTGTAGATACAAGCCCTGAAACCTCTTATTTATTTTTGTTTTTCGAACCTTGCTTATCCCGAAAACTTTTGTCACGTTTGTTTCAGTCTACATGTTTAACATTGACAAGTGCCTCGTATTTTGATGTTTTGATCAAGATAACATATCGGGCTGAAATTTGCCCTCATTCAACCTCGCATTTTTGCAGAATTTGAGTCTGCGATAAAGCTCGTGTTCCGAGCTTTATAAGACGAAATAAGATTCTTTATCTTACTTCAAACTTCGAGATGTTTGTTTTCTTTAAGTTCTGGAGTTTCTTGCGGTTCAGCTTTCCTTGCTGCAACATATTTTTATGATAGTTGCTGTCTTTGTCCGATGGAGAAATAACTTGCGGTTTTTTAATTGCTCTTGTTTTGTAATTCTGTTCGCGACAAGACGCAGCAATGTTTAAACTTCACCTGTCCTTTACAGCAGAATCAGGCTGCACAAATATCCACCCTGGTCAGTGGTCATGATCCGCCATTGTTACCGGGTATTATGATCATCCTCAAGGGATTACGTCACGCTTAACCCTCTAATTCTGTTTTCTTGGATTGTAACAGGGATGACTTCATCACATATCTCAAACAATTTCGAGAGAAACGCAACAACACCCTTCATGGGCTGCAAGTGGAAGAAATCATCGCTGGGGTGACGAAAATGATCAAGAAGGAGCGTTTGCATGGCGAAAATGTAAGCACAGAAGTTAAATTCATATTCATATCAATTTATGTGCCCAAATGGTGTGTTATAGGCCAATTAAAATTAACTCTTTTCGAACTCCTTTGGAAGTATTCAAATCTTTATAATTTTTATCTTTTTAATCAGTCACTTATTTTATTGCACCAATATTTTGTATGTGACTGTATCATTTGTTAATGGTGACAGAGTTGTCCAAATTTAAATTGCAAATATCTCGACAACAGTTTCACTCTTCTGAAATGCGTTCCTTTGCAGGATGACCATTCGCTGAAATCGGCAAAAGGCAAATCTAAAATCAAAGGCAAGGCATTCGGCTTTGAAGAGCCGTGTATAATTTGTCATGACGACATGCTTAGCGTGAAGGAGACAACGAGGCTGGGCTGTTACCACGTTTTTCATACCGAGGTTGGTTGTCTTGTCCTTCAAATTAAATTAGATTTCGAAGTCATCTTGGATTTTAATCGAAGAAATCAAACATTTTCGTCGTCTTAAAATTTAGTTATTGTCCTCCTGCCACGATAATTTATTTCTCTATTGGCAGCCAGGTGTGCAAGGATTTGCCAAAGTGTTCAAACGTTTGTCCTGCTCCTTAAATTTTAAACAGGCACTTCAAGTTATGGGAACACTGAGGGTTCATTACAAAATTCTCAGCACCTTCATAACTTCCCCAAGCAATAGAGATGTTTCGTCCATGATGTCTGTTTGGTGCCTCGTACGCGACGTCGTGTTTCCTTCTAAATGTGATTTGGAAGCTGCCACCTATTTCTTTGTTCATGTAATTCCCTCCTCTCTCATATCTGATCAGTGAAATAGCTTTCAACGAAAACACCGTGTTATGGCCGTGATATTAATATGACCTTTGGTGACACCGGTTCTTGTGCAACTCAATTACTGTAACCTTTTATGCGACAATTATTATTCTTTGTTATTTCCAAACCTGGTTAGCGATTTGCTATCTTCACAATCTGCATTTTCTTTCTGTTTTGGCTTTTCGAATGATCTGATTAAGAAAAGCTCCATGAACCTGGTCAGTTCTCTTTCATTTCGCTGCCTTTGATGTGTACAACTTTCATATATTCTTGAACTGGTTGTTATATCCCTTTGGTTTTCAATCACTCCCCTAGGCCTCGTTGCAGAAGTATTGCTAATATCACTAGCATTTGCCATGTTCTTATATCTGCTCATTAACCATGCTTTCTGCTGCCATAACCAGTATCAATGATGGGGCCTAGCTTGCTTTTTGCTGTTGGCGTTCGTTCTTTTGTGAGACAGCCTCGTCGTTCGAGTTCTGCTTGTTGCAATGTCGGCCTCGTTTCGATTACAGGCATTTCCTGTAATCAATGTCCTTGTTCTTTGAGACGTGCATCCGAGGCTACGATGATGGATTACGGTGGCCAGTCCCTTGTGGGCTTTGTGGCACCTATTTCCAAGAATCTCCCAGTCGTCCGTCGAATTACGATGATCCAAACTCAATTTAGCTCATTGCACAATACCTTCACTCACCCGAAGCTATGAAATTAGTGTCCAACCAGATCGTAGGCGAAGTGTGACCAATAAAAGACAAATTGTCATGGAGTAAGATTCGTTTGGTTTATATCAGAAATCGCATGAGATGTAATTTCCTGGTCTGTATATAATTAGAGAAACCGCGACAGGATTTGTTTGAACCCAGAAATGATAAGATTTTAATTATACTATGCGACTATGTATTTAATGATGGCCGGAGATGGCTCTACGAGATCCTGCCAATTTCCTTGTATCATTTAATTGCCAAGAATCTAATCAATCATGTAATTTTGAGGATAAGCTAAGATAAGTTTGTGTGTGCTACCAGGATTTGTCACGTGATTAACTGATCCTTGAAAATGTGGCAAAATGATTAGTCTGGTTTTTGTTTAGATCTCCCAAGGAATACCTTGAAGCGTTTTGCGTCCTGCAAACCTACTTGAACACGGGCAAAAACCAATGCCGATTACAATCAACAACATGCTAATTCTTAATGGCGAATTGTTCAGGAGTTGCGTCCTATATATAAGGGAGACCCCATGCCTCTTTAATGCTATTAGGTCTTGAATAAGTATCGCGTGAAATGAGAATTAATACCAGGATTGGGGAATCGATTAAGATTAAGTGTCGAATACTTATGATAAGAGATGCATGACGTAAAACCAGGTACATGTTGCTAGGATACAGATCATCTGTGGACCAATCAAGCTGCCAGCGTCGTTCATGAGGCCGTAGACGAGGCTGTCCTTAGACCTTGGACTGGATGCATGACCAGAACACGAGTGCACGCAGCCAGCATTCCTTCAAACCATCTGAATTTCCATCCAACCATTAGAATTTGGGCTAGCCAAATTAATCCCAATAATCTCCGCCTAGTTAGTTGTATCTCGAGGCTCCTTGAAGGCTGCGACTCAGGGAATCACCATTCCTAATTTGATCTCCGTGGCTATGCTTTTCACTATCAAAATACCAAGACCCACAGCCTCTCGACTGTGGAAAGTTTCCTTTTGAGAAAATGTCCTCTTTAGGCCATGGCAAATATAGGAACTATGCTCTGTACATAAGCAAAGGGCCTTGGAATCCTGATTATCGCGGTGGATGTGCTTCCAATTAGCCTGGCAGAACGCGATGTAACAGAACATTCTTAAAGTCGATAAGCACAGCACGACTTGGCAAATGTCACGTGCGTTGTTTGATGGCCAATCCAGGGCCATGTTTTGTGGCCGCGCAGACCATTGGGTGGGGGCCTGGAATAAGGCTCGATCATTAATTGGTTTCTTACGTGTAGATGGTGGTTTCGCGAGAGGAGGGGCTTCTTGCTTCTGGTTAATAATTTCACTGCAATGCATCTTTAGATTTTTAGGATGTTTTGGTTACTTTCCAAGGGGTTGGGGGCGGGGTCTAGGGAAATGTGTTTGGAGTATGGATGAACTATGTTTGTAGTATCATGCCAACTTTTGTACAACGAATTTGCTTTCTGTTCTGTGTTACTCGCGTCATCAGTCATTAGTTTCGTCTTCTTTGGCATGTTGTCGGCCATCAAAACGCAAATCCATCATAGGCAAAAGGGGCAAAGGGGGATGGGTACTTGCGTAACATTGACATTCTTTGTGTTTCTATGGGATTTTCTGCTTAAGCTTGTTACAGTGTGTGGAATACTGTCTGATGACGTCACAAATTCCCTGCCAATATTCGAATCTCTTTGAGGCGTCGCTTGAAGACATCGCTTGCAATTAGTAATGAAGGGATTTACTGTGTACGCCCCGCTTTGTGTTTGAAGCCCAAAGAGTTTTAATTCTGACACTTTTGATAACTTCAGAGATGCTGAAAATGTTTGAAGTGGGTTGAACTTTGTGATGAATTTTATTTGAATTGCAAATACAGGCTTTCTTATTTTAGACTGTCACAATTGTAATTGCATCTAGCCCAAAGGGCGTTTTTCCGTTTTCTTTTTTGGCCGAATCGTTAAAGGCTCTGTGGCTAGAACAGAGGGTAATGGAGAGTGTTAGAAAGTAATTATTGTCTGCTGAATTTACCAAATTCATAGACATGCTGGATTTGCATCGATGTCTACACGGGCTATTTGTAAAGAGAAACCTGTTTTTTATTCTTAAAGTGAATCCAATTTGCTCTTGAGGTTTTGCGACGCATAGAAATTTTCTCGCAATCTAATCCACTGGCCCATTACTACCTGTTAAAGTGTTTTCGTTGTTTTGTTATTCCTTAACACTCATTGCATGGGATATTGCGCGAGCCAAATACTTTATGGCCCCGCGGTTTCTAGACCCTAGTTTATGGCTTTTGCCAGTGAGGTCAGCCGCCCCTTAACCTCTGCGTTGAACAATGTTTGCCAGCTGCTTAATGTCTGGGCCTATAATGCAAAACCCAGCTACCCAACCTCCAAATGCCCCCTTGGAATCTCATCTCCTAGAAAAAGCCAATCACGACGAGTAATGGTTTTCATACCAATCACCTGATTTTCTGATCGTTTAACCACCAGAGCCAGAATCAACGAACCTTTGCTGTCCATCCCTTTGCTGCCCACCGGACCCTTTTGTAGCCCGTGCCATGGACCCGGTTTTTCTAGTGATTGTATGACGATGACCACGATTATCCATAACGTGTCATTGTGTCATTTCTTCGTACTTGGCGCCATTGTGACGTCATCAGTTAAGCCCCGGCCAAAGGATCCAACATTGAAGCAACATAGACCCAGAAATTGTTGGCTCAATGTTGGAATAGGGTTGAGAGCGTTCAAAATTGTTGGATGGAGATAGCTCATTCTCTATTGTTTTCGATTGCTGTTGGAGGATGTTGGATCGTTTAGCCAGGGCAGCCAGTATTTGCTGGCCTTAAGCATACGCACAAAGGTCTATTAGAACCTGCTCAGTCCAACAATTGTTGACTCAATGTTGGAATAGGGTTGAGAGCGTTCAAAATTGTTGGATGGAGATAGCTCATTCTCTATTGTTTTCGATTGCTGTTGGAGGATGTTGGATCGTTTAGACAGGGCAGCCAGTATTTGCTGGCCTTAAGCATACGCACAAAGGTCTATTACAACCTGCTCAGTGCAACAATTGTTGGATCATTTGGCCACCCCTTCCAACAATAAACCAACACCATCCCAATTGTTGGGACTATGTTGGTTCAATGTTGGATCGTTTGGCCGGGGCTTTTCATGGATTGCCATTTAATCGCACTAAGGGAACCCCCGTTTTCCATTGCAGTGTATCAGACGATGGCTGAAGGAGCAAAGAACCTGCCCTACCTGTAGAAACCACGCCCTGCTGCCTTCGGAGTACCCTTCGCTCAAGTAGAACCAGTCTCAGTGGATCAACTCATTTGACTCAAAGAGCTTTGATGTTTTTTATGATTCTGTGTAGATAGCTTTAAAAAATTTTACTTCTGTTTTTTTACAGTGTAGCAGTAGTTTTGTAACGCAAAAGTAACTGGTTAATGCAGAGACCGTAGCCAATATTGTGTTTAATGCCTCTTGAATGAAGAACTTCTTGGCAAAACCCACCAGCCTAGAAAATCATGTAGAAATACAATTGCATAAACAATCCCCATTATAAAGATCATGTGTTTGGTATTGTTGTTTACTTTATGCACAATTTCGAAGAATTTATTTCCTCAACGTTTTCAAGACTTCTTTAGCGCCATCATGTGTCTAGGGTATTTTCATTTTTCGTGAAGTCCCAAGAGAAAATTTATCCCCTCTAGCTATGGGAACCCTCTCAAAACTTAGTGTTGTATAAGGTTGTGACTTTGGGTGACCCTTAACCTTGTGACCCAACTTTGTGACCTTAATTCGAGGCATTTTACTTTTCCCCACAGTTTTTTATACGTTAGATCGTGCCACTGCGTCAGTCGAAATAGCCCTACATGGCTGGTGTAGACATTGTATTAAAGCAATCGCTGTTTTGTTATGTTTTCGTTAAAATATTGTCAACAAATAAATAGAAGTTTATGCGTGTATTGCTTTGGCAACCGAGCCTTTCTTGGTTATGTCATTGTAAGTTTGATTCGACTTCAGGGGATTATTTCAATTTGAAGAGCATCCATGTTCTCATTGATGTTTTTGTCTATACAAATGTCGTTTAAATCCTTACATAGCATTTCGGTGCTATTTCATTGTAACCATTAGAAATTTTGGTATGCGTGGAGCTGCCTACTGAATTGTAAATATGGCCTAGATCTATATGGAATGCCCATCTTCATTTTTACAAGTCACATTTTTACAAGAGTTGCCGAATTTCATTAAAATTCGTCTTGAAATGAATGGGCACAAATTAGCAACTTTGATTATCATCTAGAAATATTTACATTACATACGTACTCCGGAGGCTTAAACACAAAAATTGTATTTTATACGACCAAACAGTCGTTTTAAATAAATTATGATGCCCCACAAAATCAAAGCCCTGATTATATTGTAGTATAGGTGCAAATCTGCTGGTATTTAAAGATCTTATAATATTCTATCCGTCGATTACAGAAATAGAGTATGCTTTTAAATTGTTTCAAAGTTATGTTGGTAAGAGGTGTGGATTTTTGTCTTCTCAGACTCAAAGTTAGCCACAATGCTGTTGATTCTTTCAGACCTTGCTCCAGTAAGTGCAATGTTGCAATGAAATACAATGCTGGTTTCTGGATTCCTCTATACTTGGGATGGACTCCGATGGCAAGTGGGAGGTCATGGTTCCCCATGCTTTTGCGAGTTGAACCATTTTGAATTTCTTAAAAATGTTTAGCTCCTTCTGTTGAATTGTTTGCATAAAAGTTCTGCTCCAGGCTCTTGTACGAATAATCCTGTATCGACATAAAAGACATTCGACACATCGTTATTAGGGCCAAGAACTCCACCTGCCCCCAATAGGAGTGGTCCTGTTACCTATTATTCGTAACAGGAGCGCCATGAATTGAAAGGGGTGTTCCTTCTAGAAACAAATGTATGGATCAATTTTGAAACTTTTGTAACTCGTCTTCAAGACTAATGAACAGTTTAATTTGAATTTCCCTTCTGTGGCAATGTTGGATTGGAAGTATTTTAAGACAGGACAACAACAAACTCTAGGCATTCAGTTGCCTAACCATGTAATGGTTTTTTCTCCCTGGTTTCAGTTTTGGGTCCTAAGGCCAGAGATCATGTCGCAATCTTCCATCTTGTGCTTATTGTTATGTGGTAACCTAGTTCAGCTTGATTGAATTATAAATTTTCTAGATTTTTTTCATTTCTTGTAAGTCTGCGTTTTTTGTGGCTTGTTTATTGCTATTTTGTGTGTTCAAGAACAGTCTGCTAAGGAAATTTGGGTGAAATACTTGATTATTCGCTAAACAAACGTGAAATCGCGGGCATTACCTTTGAAATGGTTCGAGAAATGTGTTTTAAAAATCTGCTTGGGAGTCCAAAATAGCTTTAAAGATGTGCTTAAAAACCATTGCATATGTTCTTGTGTTTAATTTGGTGCTGTTTTCCGAAAACCATGAGACAATAGGTACCCCGAAGGTGTCGAAGTACTTGTAAGAATTCTTTTCAGGGTGGAAAGAGAGAATTAGACGGGATTGTATAGAAGGGGTTGCCCTGGATTTGTCTTCTATTAGGCCATGTAACATGCAGCGCCTGTTGCTAAGAATGGAAGGAAATCATGACAGCAGAAATCACAGAGGCCTGACAGAAACTGCACCTGCATCTGGTTGGTTAACCAAATAGACTCACAGACAGACAATATTGCGTTAAATCCTTCCACATTTTCGATAAACAGTTTTTTTGCTCAGAAATGAGAAACCGATGTCAATTTTTCATCGTCTATTCGTGGTTTCCTTGATGTCAGCACGTGACTTTGCCAACTATTTTGCTTATGACGTGAAGGCTTAGGTCAGCTTAAACACTAACTGCTTGGTTTTGTCTCAGCGCCCATAGATCTTCTACGGCAGTGTTTTCCGCAAACTGTCCTGTTGGGTCACGGTTAAGCTTCGCATATTCCGTGATTCAGTTTTTTAATAGTAGCATCACTGGAAAGAAACTTCATTTTTGTCATTGCGCGACAGATATTTTCGTACAACTTGCACGAAATTCTTGGCGGATTATACTGCCTAAGTTAATTTCTTTAAAAGCTAAGTCTTTCGGATGACGTGTCCGTGTCATTAATCTGCATGGCCTTGAAATACGTCACTGAGTTTTCACAAAACTTTTTCCTCGACGTTTTTGGGTCGTCGTGACATCTTGCCGGATTCTGAATTCTTTTTCAATGATTAAGTCCCAGTCGAAGATAAGCTTATTTTGTAACCCGTCTAAACTGCACAAGTTCTTGGCACGTGAAAAATCCGCATGGTATTTTCTAGAAAAGGCCATAGAACAGACCTTTCCCAACTCTCATGTCATAAAGCTATAAGCTGGGTACATGGAATGGGGTTACGGGGACTGTAGTATCCATTTCTTCAGAAGTCTGACTTGATTTCGGCAGACCCTCCGGAAACCGTTTGGGGCCTGGGCTTTAGATAGACGTTCTGACGTCATTCGAACGGCGATATTGCCCTGCCCATGTTGCTATTGTTTGAGTGCTACAAAATCTAAGCAGCATAGAAACATCTTTCGGCCTAAAATACATATAATAAAATCTAAAGAAGCTATGTAAATAGCACATAAAAGTAAAGGATTATTTGGATCAGCAAGAAAGGCAATTTACCATCTTTCCGGTGACACTGTTGAAGTAGTGATGTTGAGAAAAGCCCCGCAGTAAACTCAAGGCCCTCAACTCACCGCAAAGGCAATCTGTTCGCCCTATTTCGAGTCGGTCCTTGCAGAAAGAAAACCTGAAGCAAGAAAAGCCAAAATGTTTGAATTTTCAGGCCATCAAGCTCCCTAGGATTAGAAAAAGCCGTTGTTTAGTTTTCAGAGGAACACTTTTTGATTAAAAAATTCGTTTATTTCAAGTTAGTGCGGCATTTAGCATGATGTTGGAGTGGACTCCTTTCATAATGTCAGTTTCCTTCTAAACAGGTTTTTAACCGACCGAATGAAAAGAGAAGCTACCTATTTTCCGGACATCTATTCAAGGTCGGACTCTACAAAGAGTTTCAGACCATTGTGAGAATTGCTTTGAAAAATAATCTCTGAAGCTGAACAATGGTCGAGATTGATCTAGTGTTGTAATGAATAGGGAGAATAGGCCTCCGGTGTGTTTCATAACAAGAGAAGAACAGTGGATAATTCTGGCGCAGTTATTGAGCCCAAAGGAAGACAAACAGAACAATTTGCTGGAAATTCCGCCATAGCACCTAAAGAATTCTGATGCCCTGCGACAGATGTTTACGACATTGGCAGTACGAAACACATTCATTCGAAACACATTCTGCCTAGTCCAGTTTTCATTTTAAAAAGCAACTGTCCGAGGACTCATCAGGAATTAGCTATAACAAAGGAAGATTTACCCTCCCTGTCTTCAACAAACTGTTTCTTAATGTGGTATTCAGATAAATTAAAAAGATTGGTCCTCAAAGGTCTTTCTTTATATCGAAGCTCATTTCCTGCAATTTGCCAATTTCGCAAGGCGAAGCTGTGTTATGGTCTTCCTGAAAGGGAGTGGGGGTTGTTTGTTTACGGGAGCTGCGTAACCGTTTTTGAAGCTTCTGATTTAATACCATCAATGCACGCCATTAAATTTGAATAATGCTTGTTTAGGCAATGTACAGGAAAAATTACATTTTGTTTCATAATTATAATCAAAATGGTTGTAAATAAGTCAAAGAACTTCCACGACAGGCCAATTGTGCACGTAGTGTACAAGAAGTCCCTGCAAATAGAGATTTTAAATTGGAATCCCAAAGATTAAATTTCGGAAATCTTATGAAAATCAAAATTGTTTGGCTCCAATTAATTTATTCAAGAACCTTTGATAGGACCAAAACAGTGGGGGTCAACTAAGAAATTGTAATAAATTACATACGGGTACAATTTGCAAAAAGATGCGAGATTGATCTATCGTGATCAGAGGCCCTGTACTCATCTCCTCATTTAAGATTCGACAGAAATAACTTTTCGCGTTGACAAATTGATGTGCAGACCTTTGTTTACATCCAACCTATTTACTCAAACTTGTAGACTTTGCCGCGCCTTGACCTATCTGTCAACCCGTGCCAATTATTGTTTTACTTCGCTAGCTGCAGAAGGAATTACCACGAAAGCTGACTAGAATAATTGGATCAGCCTTTTCATTTGAGACGACATGAGCAAAAGTTGAAAGTCGGATTATTACGTATAGCATTTTTATAAAATGGGAATACGTTAGCTGGCATGCCATGGCACGGCCTTCAAGGCAGGGGCCGCAAACTGAAAGGCAGAATGCATTGCGGTCGCGATGGAAGAATAGAAAAAATAACCAATCAGGTTCGAGTATTCTTAATCCGTTGTGTGTGATTTTGGCCGACGGTTTGATTCAAGGTGAAGCCTTTGCTTCGCTGAAAATTCGTTGTTCGTGGGAACGCGAAATTCACCGAGTTTGCCACAAGATTGTGACTCATATCGATCGGGAAATTCACCATAAATATCAAATCGGAAGAGTCCTATCGACGGAGAAGAAATCAGAGCGGTTTTCGAGGCCAGGAGAATGATTTTATTAGAGTGATTGTTCATTGATTCGCCGCCCGCAAATTACCTTGCTTCAAGACTGTCTGGAATTCAAGAACAAGTCAAACGGATAAAAAAATGGCTGATGATTTAGATGATGGAGTGATTGAAGTTCAAGTGATCCCACAAGATGATAATTGGGGAGAAACTGCCACAACAATTACTGAAACTGCGACATCGTACTGTCCGAGTTTCGACGGGGACTACGAGACTTTCGAAGAGAAGCCCAAGTCTCCATTTGCAATCGGCTTGAATTTCCAGCAAGTTGTATCCATCATAATTTCGTTTTTGCTTGGCCTTCTCGCTGTTTGCTCTCCGGTGGCATTTGTTTTACTGCCGATCTTGACATGGGGCACTCTTTCTTGTGGAAGCATTTGTGATGGAAAGTTCATTAGTTTGGGCATAAAGATTATTATCTTGTTGGGCGGGATATGGGCATTGTACTTTCGACCAAGAAAGGCGATGCTGCCGAGAATTGACGTATTCAAAGTTGGTTTAATGGTGCTATGCTTTATCGTTATCATTTGTTTTTGGCTCTTCTACGCGTTTAGAATAATTGAGCGGAAGGAGAAAGACTTGTCGATAATTCTTGAATATGCATTATCGTACACGGATTCCATGCTCTTTCTTCACTATTTATCCCTCGTGATTTTGTGGATAAAACACAGAGAGAAGGTGTTTACGATAAAAGTTATACGAAGCACAGATGGAGCAAGCAAATACTATAACATCGGTCAACAGAGTCTACAGAAAGCTGCAGTTTTTGTTTTGGAAAAATACTACCGTGATTTCACTGAGTACAACCCATACCTTGAGAGGCTGCCTTCCCGTTCAAAGGCGAAACAGTTTCAGGGCCTAAAATTTTACGATGTCGATGGACGAGGGAACAACGAATCGTCAAATATCGCTTCGCAGACGAGAGCTGTCCTTGCTGCAAGCGCAAGGCGACGGGAGGGGAGGAACGACCGCTTTTACGAAGAAGCCGAGTTTGAAGAGTGAGGAAGCGGAAGGCACGCCTGATTGTTGCCACTGAAGAGGCCTTTGGGCACGTTGCCAGAATAACACAGGAGAAGTACAATGATGGCAACATCATGGACCCAGACGACGCGGCGCAAGCAATTTTCCCATCGTTGGCACGGCCGCTACAAAAGTTCCTCAGGACCACACGTCAGCAACCACGCTTTACAATGGAGTCGGTAGTAAAGCACCTTTCTCACTGCATACGCTGCGACTTATCTCCAAAGTCCTTCTTGGAAAGGTATACAACAAGTCAGCCCTGCATTGCTTTTATGGGGCCAGACCGCAAGCAAGAATGGAATCTTGTGTCTGTTGAATCCCCTCATAGATCGTTGCGTGAAGGGACAGTCTTCCAGTTAAAGAAAGATGATATCTCACTTGTTGTGACTGTAAGACAAATTCCTCTTTTTAAACTCGAAGAGGAGCCGTTTGATGTCGAGAACAACCGATTCGTCCTGCGCCTAAACTCGGAAACATCAGTCTAATGCTGTCCTTTTGTGTCAAGATGGCAAAACGATGTTTTCGTCATCAGCTACTTGACAAGCCCTGATCGACTTTGTTGGTGACGACAGCACAGATTGACCCAGCTGCCCTTTCGCGAGGTAAAACATTCTTCGCTTGAAAGTAGCTGAAAGTCAATTGTAAAATGGGATTTTCATGGCAATTCTGGCCCTGACGTGAAGTGGGTCTGTTTCACTACCAGTGCTGTAGAATTTCCAAACATGTCATGTGTAAAATCAAGCGAAATGTTGAAAGATATTTGATAACATAGACTAAAGCTTTCGTAGCCCATGAACATTGGAACAATTTGTGGCAATTGCAGTGGTTTTGTGAAGTTTCCACTAACTTGCCCCTGTACATTGTAGATTATGCAAGGCAACCGCTGTTATTGCAAGTTAACTAGCAGTATTTTTATTGTGTGTCAGCTTCAAGGGTTTTCAGCAGCCCTGGGTTGTGCTTTGAAAAGTTTTGCTCCTGTAAATAAATGCTTAGAACATTTTGGACTAAAGCCCCCTGTCCCCATAAATCTGATTTGCTGATAGTTTCTGAAAAGAGAAAGAAAATCCATTTATCCTAAATGATGCCCTACCTTGAAAACTATTCCTAACCTGTGCATGGCTGTAGGATCCATTTTCAATGTTAACAAGTACAATTTCAGTTTTGTTTACTTTCTTAGTAATGTAGTTCAAGTAACCTTTGGCAATAATGTCAGCCCTGATTTTTAAAAAGCTTTCCCAGATATTTGCATACGTTTGGGATCTTGATATACATCTGGATCATGTCCTCCTTGAAGTATTTGGATCTTGTAGTTCCTTGGTTTTTACTTTCATTTTAATCATCTTAAATAATTGGACTCCATTTATCATCAGAAAATTCAGCCTTTCCTGTAATTTTATGTAGCAAATTGTTAATGTTTGACGTACCTCTAGATACAACTTTGGAATGAGCAAAACACCATCTACTTTTTGCTTTCTTGTAAAGTCATTAATTTAAAATCTTGACTCACTCATATGACCCCAGTTGAACCTATTGTTACTGAGAAGGTATGTTAAGTAAGAAATATTTTTTTGGAATGTTGACTGTAATCTGTAACAAAGTGATAACTGGATCCCACTTGACTAAATCCCTCAATCCAATTTTGAAGCTGTGTTTGTTCTGATATTTCAAATTCCTTCCCTGCATGCCTGTTTCTGTTTGAATATTTTCCCCCTATGAAAGGAAATGAATGTGAAGAGTCCTTTGTTCTAAAACATTATCCTGCCCCAAGACTGATTAATTTGAATTTTCTATCCATTGTTCTTCCAAACAGCAGATCTGTGGTACTCTTTTCCTGATGTAAGTAATGAATTTAACACGTTTTTAAAGAAATTGTGTCAGCTTATCTGTTGGTATTTATTGTTTCAGTGACTGCCCAAATTTTCTTGGAAAGAAAAGTATATGCTCATTGCTCAAGAAAGACAATATCTTAGTCAAAGCTTGGCAAGAATATTAACTTTAAATAACACCCAGCTATCAACTTGTTAGAACTAGAAAAATTTATTTTAGGGCAAACTATAATCATTTTGATGGGGCGTGAGATTGGATTCTTTGAAATTCTTTTGTGGATAAAGTTGATGATGCTGTACAAGATGCTTTTTATAATAAAGAAACATTTTTGTCACTTTCCTTGTCAGGATTTTGACCTATGAGTTTTATTTTGGTTATTCAGCATTTCGTCAAAAAGGCTTCTCACCAATTGTTACTTGAATCCGTAAAATTTAGGTAATACAGATTCAAAAAAATGAGTTGCACTACCTTAGCTGTGAATCTTTTCACAAGTTAATATTTATTTTATTTAATATAATATTTACAATATATATATACAGGTTAATATAATATTTATTTATTTTTTAAGTTGAGCTTGAACATGCAGAAAGGCCCATCTTTTATTCGTTTTCCTTAAGGAATTCATTTTAGAATCTGGTTTTAGGCTCTATCAAGCATTACTTTCTTCCATGACAAAAAGGGAATGCTAGATATGCAACAGTAAGATGAGTTGTCACAAATGCCATGTGTATAATGGTGTATTTAGTAGCTTTTTGCTAGGTATGAAACTATGTCCCTGTTTGTGATCACACAGTAAGTTTCACGCCAGGAAAGCTGTTAGAAATCGGCCGAGATTTACAAGGATGTTTACCTCAAGAGGCCAAACAGGCGTAGATTTTTATTTCTCTGTTGGTTGCGGCTGCCCAACACAGGATGGTGGTCGTGGAGTCGAATCCTGGTACTTTAAAAATTTACTCGTCTTTTGAATGAAATGCCAACAGATCCGATTTACAATTTATTCAGGATTTTTAGTCGCTAGTCCACGATTTATGAGAACAAAAAAGAATAGGTGATAAAAGTTTGATCGAAAACCTCAGAAGATTAAAAATTGATGCGGCCACCAACACAACTACCAACCAGCTAAACCACAACATCAAAGCTTTCGACTGCGCTAGGAAATTGGCAATTAGTTTGGTACTTACTAGAATGTAAATAAAGCAAAGCATGTTGACATTGGGAGACCGGAGAAGTCATTTTGATAATAGTGCTAGAGGACGAAGCAATTAATCTTCTTTCGTTCAGGGGCCTCGAATATTGGCTCACTTCAAACAGACTGCATTGACGAAAACATCGAAGATTGGTCAGTCATGACTTGCTGTCTTTGTCCAACCGTGGAATGGACTGTTTGTAAAGGGCAATTCTTCACGTGCTTAAGACGTTCCTTTGTTTATTTGTAGCGATTGGAGACGATTTAGCACACAGTCTTTTCGTCAAAATGTTAAAAACCATAAGCAGTTTTGTCTGTGACATGTTTATGGAACACGCATAATAAAAATCGTCTGACCATTGTTCCATCTTGGACTAGGTAGCTGTTGTGTGCCAAAGAGTTTCAAATATTTTTGTCATTTGTAACTTGAATTCTGCAGTTCGTAGTAATTAGAGCATCAATTCGATAATAAGATATAAATCTAGATATCAAGGTTAATTACTGGATGCATGAAGCTTTGAAGTGTTTGGACTTAAGTCCAAAGAAAATCAGAGGCGGGATGCTTGGGTTCTCAAGTTTGGAGAAATAATGTTGGGTGGGGTTCTAAGGAGACCTTTGAAAAGTTCCCACTGAAGGGTTAGCAAAAAGTCCCCAACTTCGCGCAGTCAGACTTAAAGCAAGGGATCTTGTTGTGGATAATGAGAAAAATTCTTCGTGTCCTATAATTCACGGACGATTTTCCATTCCCATTGGCCTAGATGTCTCTTGGAAGATGGTTATCTCGATTGCCTAAGAAACAAGCAAGGCTTTCATATTTAAACTGAAGACTAAGAAGATCTTTTTCAAAATACCGCGTTTGATTAAAATTAGAAGCCAATGAAGCAATGATAGGCCTGACCCTCCGTTATTCATTAATTTTGGGGAAAATGCATCACACGGTCGAAGGAGCCATTTTAAGGGTGTAAATTTTGGATAGGTTTAAAAGATTTTTACTTAAACAAGAAAAGTAAAATCAACAAATAAGGTATGGGGTGACCAAAAATCACAAAAGGCTAATCTTAACCTTAACAATAATGTGCCATAGGGCCTAATCAAACTTCTCTATATCTGTGAAAAATGACCAAATTGATGCGGTCCGTCCTTAAATCCTCTTGTCGTGGATGTCCTCAAATGAAATTAGATTTGTTATTGGCTCCGTTTTGTCTGCGTGGAAATAGCTGCAACTAATATTCATTCTGAAAGGATCAGGCATATTTCTAACTTGGCTTTGAGCTAACAATTTGATCTGGTCACTTCACAAAGGAAGAAAGGCGTTGTTCTTTTCTGGCCTAATTCCTCGTTATAATTTCAATGTTACGGCAAATAAACACATTGTTTCTTTGTGAAGGTTGTCAAAAGAGAAGCAGGTAAACAAAGATATCTCTCACCAAAAAGTCAATAAAATTTTCTGTCTATAAACTGGTGCAATGGCTTCTTTGTTTGTTGCTTTTCTCAAAATTCACATTAGTGAAAAATTAGAGATCTCAACGTGCGTCTAATTTGTTCTTGCTTGTAGAGCCTCGCGTTCTTGTAGGGCGTGTTGATTTTAATCTGTTAGTCATTCTCAATGAAAATAACAAAGCCTACTTTAAGCAATCATTCTAGAAGAAATGCCGATGGTTGTAGCTGTGTGGCCGTAGAAATGAGAAGGAGGCTTGCTCTTCCAGTAAGGACTAGGCCACGTTACTAAAGCCTAGCATAGCGCGATTTTTATCTTTGATCGCAAAGACCAGATATCACACATGTTTGATCTGAAAGATTATCGCAAAAGACAAAAATCTTTCGTTTGTGACCCCGCACACTGCCGATTTTAATCGTGAAAGACAAAAATCTTCGTCTTTTGCGACAAAAGTCTGCTGTGTGCGCTAGGCTTTAAGGCTTAGTTTACACGAGGACTTTGGAACGGTAATAATTGCCTTCCGCCTCATTTCTTACCGTACGAATTTTCTCTTGCCTCATTTCTAAGCGTACCTGGCGAGAACCGTTTTGGGTGTTCACACGAAAACTTTTCAGTATGGTTCTATACGGTTCTACTTTCTAAGTGGACCAGTTTGGGTATGGTTCTGTTTGGAACGGTTTCATCAGTACCCGTGTAAACCCGGTCTAATTTCAACTTGTCTTGAGAGCAAAGTGTCATTGAATTGTGCATCGTTAATTTGTTCAAAATTGACAAAAGACTATTTTTAAGCTTCTTTTTGAATTTTTTTAGTTGGTTCTTCTATATAATTTACAATTATAAGGGAAACTTTGTGGTCGAAGTGTCAGCACGTGACAGAAATTTTGAACCTGATGCAAACCAGCAGGATATGACCTTTTTATATACACATTTGTATACATCTATATAAACTACATAAAATAAAGTTTACGTTGTTTACTTTAAAGTTTATGTCAACCAAGAAAGTTTACGTTGTTTACTTCAAGCCAAGGTTGTTTGCCATTATGCTTAAATTGGGAGATTTTATAAGCTGGATACTAGTGGAGCTGCCTTTGCAATTTTCTAAGGATATCTTATTGCGACCCCCTGTTGCTTCTAATAGCGTGAGGTGAATCCTATATAGATGTCTTTGCTCGGATTTGCCAGAAGGGGGTGGCTGTAATCTGATTAGACCATTAGAAGCGGTATTAAGCCCGGGTGGATATAATTCCCGAAGAAAACATGGCCGTAATTTTCTAGGACAGAGCGCGTATGCCCAAGATTAGCCGTTCTATAAGAAGACTTTTCATCAGATCCAACCTTTCAACACAAATGAAAGAAGTAATTCTACGCTGAAGGCATTTTAATTAGAGCATGCTTGCTAGGCTGGAGCAGATACGCTAACACCATTGTCCTGAGGCGAACCCTGGTGGCCATTTGTTGGTCTTAGCCTAGCATCCGTTTTGAAGGGCTCAACTGAAGCCGGGCCTGGTAAATCCTTCCTCGGCCACCAGCCCGCCGACCTCTGGTCCAACGAGACCCCGGCCAGCGCCTGCAGGTAATGTCGATTCACGGAAAGCTGCGTTCACCATGACCCCAATAAGAACAGGTGGGGAAATAGAATTTTTTGCCACAGGGAGCAATAGGCTTTGAGGATTGCCCGCGGAAGGGGGATATTCTTTAATTATGACTGAATGAAGCATCTTCAACGTTCAGTGTTTAGTAATGGCGGCACGTAAATGACGTCACAGGGATACCCGACTGAGATTGGGTGTTCAACGAGAAAAAGCAGCAGTGTGCCCGGACACGACTCCTGTGGGACGCTATAGCAATTCTCGGTTATTTCGGAATACGCCTTAGAGGCTGCTAGCAAAACCCACCCGAGAGAACAGTGCTGGCCATAATTGTGGACACTTTCAGACAAAACTGTTTCGTAGGGCAGGATGCAAAGCAGCTTCTGAAAAGCGCATGATTGAATGATAGCCCACTTTCGACCTTTCTACCCGGGGGAATTCTTCATCGTTCAAGATCCATCAGGGCGGCATGTTTATAATCGTTAACAATTGAAGTCCCAGGGCCTTTTTATTTTTCTGAATCCTCTGTAAACCTGAGTATTGTTTACAAATACAATTTAGAATGAATGGCGACCTTTTCAGGCAGGGCATCTACCCCAGCAAAACTTTTCTTTTGTGCTCTTTATAGTAAAGAAGGATTTCGATAGAGTTTTGGATTGGTGTCAAACATTTGTGTTTTAACAACACATTTGTGCCAGACACCAAATAACTTAAACCCTTTTGCAAAGGAGAACCAATACCTGAATAATTTGTTATCTTAACACAAGCAAATAGACAAGGCAAACCATGAACGGCCTAATCTCTTCGTTTGTATTCCTAGCCAGCTACCGACAGAATAAACTTCCTGAGTTTCTGTCAATATTTTTTCTCGAATAACTAATCTTCCATGTTCCTGATTTAAGCCATTGCAAATCTGCTTTATCAGACATCCGCTAGACCCAGTGACTCTACTCCATAAATCAGAGAAAATCTTGATAGCGGCTCCACCTTCATCTCCATTTATAGATCAACTTGATCTTTACAAATAGACATTTTACATGCATGATTATATTTAGAGCGTTCTCTTAATTTTAGCGTCAGTAATTATAGATTTGTTCTAATTTTTGTCTTTAGTTTTAGTTGTTCACTAAAACGAGCCCCAAGCAGTTGAACAAATTGAACAATGCTACAGTTGTAGGAAGCTTTCAAATTTTGGTTTTTAATTTTCTTCTACTGAGAGACTTTGCTAGGAACATTACACATTACCTTGGCGCTGTATCGTTGGAACTCTTTGCTGGGGTACCCAAGATTTTGCTTAAGAGGGTTGGGTATTACTCATACAAATGCAATGAAGAAATCTTGAAGTACCTCTAGCTTATCCTAGGAATTCTAGAAGTATCAGCAACGGAGGTAAAATGAGCAAGCAAAAACGAAAATGCAAGAAATGCAGTTACTTGATGAGAAAGCAGTGGAGGCTTTCGCTTAAGGTGAAAGCATGCGATTGGAGATTGAGAGGCAGCCCTCTCTCATATAAGCTCTGTTTTTACTCCTAAATCGCAACGTCACAATGAAATTCATGAACTTTTCTGTCCACTGCGATACCCTATTTATGCAGGGGTAAAACAGTATGGGGGAGATCTGCAATAGGGGACCAGTTGCCCCCTGATACCCCTGCTTTTGCAATTATTATTTCAATACCAAGTCTTTACTTAAGTAAGATCATATCACTGCTTAGACCCCCATTTGCATGGGCCCCTAAAGACTTGGCTTTAAGGTTAAGGTCTGTCACGCGTTCAGAGATTAAGCACGTTTCGCAAATTGCCCTGATTAGAATTTGCCGAATGCCAATTTGGTGTCAATGCTAAACAAACGCGGCACTCTGGGAAGCATTGCTGATGGATTTCAGGTATGAGCGCAAGGTAAACGCGAATACCACATAATACAATTTAAGTGCCAACAGTTTCGATCCACGCTTAAAAATGCGGCCATGTGGGTACTTCGAATTGATCTAGCTCCATTTCTAGTTGACTTAAAAAGCGGAGAGGATTTAAGTAGATATCATATTATTAAATTCTGTAGACACAAACATTCAGCTTGGAGCTCTGGACTAAAATTCTGGACAATAGGGCATTATAGAAAAGTCGGTATGCCTCTTGGTCACTAAGAGGTCTAATCGGATTTCAGAACACGTACAATTGTACAACATCGATGGCCGAGTGCAAGCCCTTAAACCACTTTGCAGTCTGATAAACGTCAGGCATGAATATGCAGTTTTGGTGTGTGCTAGTTTGCAGAGCTGTGATCCTAGAAATGATTTTCATAGCATTGCTTTTCAAGAACCCCCCTGGAATCATGAAGCATTGCTCATAAGGAATTAATTCTTCCCCTTCAAAATATCTTACCATCTAACCTTGCTTACTTTTCCTAGCTTACTCGAAGCCCTTTATGAACCTGTTTCCTTGAACGCATCGCCAGACGGTCCCTCATTAAAGCATTATTCCTGGATATGCATTTGACACCCGGCTCCAAGCCATTTTCTCGAAACCATTCTCAACGCTTGTGCCTCAGACCCCTTTACTGAACTGACGTTATTTCTCGCATTTCGGCCGGGGGTTGCTAAATAACTTTTGGAATACGTTTGCCAATCAGTCTGATTCGATGTCAAATGTTGTTTTGATGCTAACGAGATATCATCTCTTCAATGGATGTGAATGATGTTTTCTGTAATTGCAATTTATACCCACTTCATTTGCTATATCAAGAAATCAGGGCGTGGATCGTTAAGAATAATTTGGTTCCATTGTTAACAAATCTAACGTGTTTTTTATCTAAAAAGGTTCTTGAAGAAACAATTTTTTAACTTTGAGTGGACTGGTACGCAATTGTAAGCAACAAAACGTTAGGCCATGCTTCGTACACTTTGAAAAAACATGCAATTAACTTTGACGAAAACAAGGACATGTACTAAATTATGCAAAACACGATAATAGAACTGTAAAATGGTGCAATATGGTTCTGTGGAAATAATGTACCAGGAATTTTCACCGCCAACCTGATTGATATCCGAATCTAAAATAAATGCGCATCTGACGAATGTGAAAGTGACTGGGTATTTGTGTAAAAAGTAGGCCTACTTCACAAAGATACGTCAGACTGTTTCTAAAGCCTAAGGCATAGGCTGCTAGAAAGTATTCAACTATACTGGCCCATAAGATGATGGCCATTGGAATGTGTTTCTATCAGGTAATCCCAGAGGCGGCTTATTTTGGGAGCTCAACGGCCTCTAGGGAATGCTTTGCGACAATTTGTGCAGCCAAAGGTGCAATCATGGACAATCAGAAAAGCGGGGAATTGCTTTAGTATTGTTCGGGCTAAAAAGATTCTAATATTGAAGTTATCGTTGTGAAATACGATAGAAACTAGAAGTGGCAGTAACTTTGACGATTCTTTTAAGTGGCAGCTAGAACTTATGAAACTTAGGGGTCTCGATCTGAACTCCGAAGCAAAGTTTTTATTGTACTAAAAACGATCAGATTGTTTAATGAAGAATGGCTGAGGTCTTAAACTAACCGTATATATTTGTATATACTTGATTGCTAAATTTGAGGTCGAGTAAGGATAATTAGCTAGGACTCGGTCAGAATCAATTCAACGATTATCGTTTGTTAAAGGTGGATTTCCCTAAAATAGATTATACTTAAGTTCTCATTGCAAGGCATAAGCTTGGGGTTTTTCAGGCATTTGAACGAGTACGAAATGTCAAGTTCAATTTGTTTATTTATTTAAGAATGTCGTTCATTGACTAAAGTATGGGCATATTTTTGTCACTAAACCAATTAGGAGCCACGCTATTGATTTCTCTCTGGTTTCCCTTACCAGAAAGGAGAAAAGAAGCTTCATGTTGCTTTGCCTTTAAGATGCACATGATTTTTTTGCAATCATCTCTCAGTTAAAAATCCCTTATCATTTGCTAGTGTTCCCCTTCTGGCGTTGCTGAAAACTGACCCTCCGAAGGAGCAGGGTGATGGCCAGAAGTTTTGGTTTTTCTTGAGTAGGTTCAAAGCCTTCAGAGGCAATGAATGTTGACAAAGAAAATGGGAGGATTAACAGTGGATTAAAACGTGCCTTTGAGTGGAGAGAAATTCCTGCGTTGACCACAATACTGATGTTTTATAATTACCAACTCCTTTTCAAGTCTTCAAGGACTTGATATGATCCACACAAATGACTTAGGTACACGCTAGACTACAAGATATCCCATTACACCTGTGATCATTGGAACGATAATTGCATCGCCTAACTTACGTGCTTTGTTACTTGGGTGCAGCCTGAAACGAACTAGGATTCTCTTACTAATCAGAGATTTCGCTGTAGGCCGGTCTATTCGTCCAGAGTGCCAGTTAGGGACAAACTGTCTCGAAAACTAAGGAAAAATCACTTGACACACTAACAGATAAAACTCATATTTATTTGCTATAGTTACAGGGAAATAAATGAAATTAAACAGCAATGGTGAAGAGAAGGATGGAATTTCTAAACTAACACCCATTGTTTTCGACTACAAATGTCTTCAGGAGTGACTTGTTTTTCTGGACTAAACCGCGAACCGTGTTTTTCCGAGCAGATGTGTCGCGATCGACCATGAAAACTTTTGTTGGGACACCTCTTCTTTTGGGTGTAGTTTTGATACATCAAGCTAAAAATGCAAATAAACTTTACCACGAATAAACACTCTAATATTATGAAATGAATTCAATTTGTTGTCTGCCTCTACTTTGAGACTCATTTTTTCAAGTTTCAGATTCACGAGAAAATTATCTCAACAATTCGCCACACCTTCTTTAACTGCTAATTGAAATTGTGCGCAGTTTCATACTGAGGGCCTTGTCATTTGGAGATAATGTGAAAAGATTGCACTGGCGCTGTGTTCGAAATAAATCATCTTTTTCCTCCTCTGGAAATGAATGAAGGAAAGGATAATCTCGAAAAACACAACTCACTGTTTTCCCACCTCACAGCGAGATATTCATTTTATTTTGTTAAAAGGCCATGGTTACAACATGCATATTTCAATGTTTATTTACAATACGATTCACGTTGATGAATCAGCAAAGCCCTTCCCACCCTGCCCCTGCCCCTTAGCCCCTGCCTCTCATCCGTCAATAGTGGTTTGTTTACATGAGAGGCTGATACAACTGTTTGATGACGTGACCAACAAAAATGGCGGAAAACGGCCACTCTGAAAAAGGAGGCGATGAAATTGAAGATATTGCATGGTAATAGTTGTTCAAATTTTGTTACAAGTATCATTTTTGCAAAAAGCGTTTGATTTTATGTAGGGCTTTCTCAAATTGGGTTAATTGCGTAATATTCTTCCGTTCTAGGCGAACTGACCTTCTCCTGTGCCTTTCAAAACAACCAGATGTCGAGCGACTTAGAGAACTTTGCAAAGGAAGAAAAGTTCCGCCACGAATGAGGCCAGAGTTATGGAAGGTAAACGAGAGTCTATGTAGCTCAAAAACTTAACAAAAGCTTTAAGAAGTGATGTTCTGTACTTTAAAACGTCGAAAGTTGCTATGCAAACATAGTTTCTGTCAACGAAGTTTACAATAATGTGTAAATTGTTTTGGTGCTGTATGATGTAGGAAAATTCGTAATTGCTTCAGATTTTTGCATCAAGTGCTTATTGTGTCAGTCATCGCTTGTCATAATATCTTGCAATGACTGCTTTGTCTGCCCGTTTGTGCCTTGTGAATTAGTGTACACATTACCTGTTATTTCTGTTCTTTGTTTGTGTTTCTTTGTTATTGTCAAAGCTAGCCGAGTAAGACCTTCATGGGAAAAGATTGGTCTTAGAGAAATACCTAAGTCATATGTTAGCAGTGTTTTAAATAGAGAAATTTTTCAACATAATTTAAGTTGTGAAGCTTTCCATTAATTGTTTGTTTGTGAATTAATTTTTTACAATTTTCTAAATTTTTTTTAAGTGTATAATTTAAGTGTTTCAGCAATGTCTAAATTTTTTTGCTTGACATGTTTTTAAAACTTGCTGCAATAGAGCCATTATGATATTTGATAAACAAAAATCTATAATGATCATATTTGATTGCCATAAAATCAGACAGCCTAATTAGAATTCTGTGCAAGAACTTACCAAAATGTCAGTTCAAAACCATTTGTTATAGCAAGTTTGTTACCACACATAGTTTTGAAGCCTTTATAATAACCTTTGTGTTTCTAGATTTTCTGGATCTGTTTTGATATTTTTAGAATAATTTTAAATCATTTTTAGAATATTTCACAACTTCAATACTCAATGTTGCCAGAAATCATGATGACTAATTTCCCCTAGGCATTGCTGAACATTGCTAGTAAACCAGATGCAATTAGTACATGGGACGGTGTCCTAGACCTTAACGAGCAGGATGTTTTGACGGAAGATTGCAGATTTCAAGCAGGTAATCACCTTTTTTCTGGTGTCATTCTTTGAAGATGTCTGAAATAACCTTGTAGTAACATGTCAAAGAATGTGAGATTTTGGAAATGTTTTAAGTTAGATTGTCAGTATACAGATAAGTCCCTGTATTCAATACCAGAGGTTCAGGGATGTACAGTTTGGTGATGTCACATTGGGTAATGGCATCTAGAATTTTCAGCCGAGTGCGGTGAGAGCCCTCTGCAATCTGGAATCAAACTCAAAATAATGGCATGGTAGCATTCGGCCTCATTCATCCATCCAATGTGGCCATATGTATGAGCTTCAGTAAAAAGAGGTTTAGACTTTTTTTGCAGAAAAAAATGTTTCTTGGTATAGAATTGTCCATAATTTGGAGACAAGCTACTTATTCCATTACTATTTCCTATGTATGAGAATCAATCTTGTGGATTTTTCTGAAACTATATTCTTTGCCTGTCAGTCACTTTAGACGTTTTAGTGAAAATGAATAATAGAATTATCAGTTAGGTTAAAATACATGATTTCATACTTCATACTAAGTAACCAAAATGAAGAAATAGCCAAAATCCCATTCCATTACATTTTCTCTCTGTTAGGAGACTTTATCCAGCCTTTTGAACTCAGCAAAATGCATACTTCTTTTATAGCTAAACTTCGACTCACAGAGGAAGATGAAGAGGAAGTTGCACGTGACATGGAAGGTCTGATAACCTTTTACTGCAAGTCAAGGAGCGAGAAGTACAGAACAACCAGTGGGCTTATAGAGCTTCTATCACCGTTTATTACATTGAAGCTGCCACTGAGTGATGTTTACAACTGCTTCTACGCCATGCACTCAAAGTACATCCCAAGGTACCTGTTTTTGTTGATTTTTCTTTATGGTTGTTTTTTTATGAAAAGAAGCAGTATATGTTGTTAGTGCGAAATTGTAATGGCTTCTGACTCAGAAAATAACAATAAGTGCTTCCCCCCCCCCCCCACATTGTGGGCAGTGTGAAATAAGTACCAATTTTTCCTTACTCAAGCCAGACTTCTTTTTTCTAATTGCACAAACCTTTGACCAACTTTTCATATTGGCAAAGTGTCGCGTTTCCATAATATTCTTCGTTAAAAAAATAGATGGTTTTTGGTAGATGTAGTTTCCTTTGTTAAGGAATTATGGACTTTGCACCGTTGCCTGATATATGACGTCAAGATCGTAATCTATGGGTCAAGTTTCAGCCAAAAGAAGTGCACCTCATTGGAAATGCAATTGCAAATTAATCCCTTTTCCTTGGGAAATGATTATGAAGCCATGACTGAGGGATCATTGTAGTTGCACTTCCATCGATATCTCATGCAAAACTTGATATCTTTTTAGTTGATGTATTTGAACCTTTTTGCGACAAACCTAGCTCACCTTGTGAATATTTCGATTTAAAACTCTGCTAGCATGCGACTTCGGTATTTCTCAAAGACCAATCTGGTCCATGGAGGTCTTTCTTGCGTTATGACCCAGTAATAGTTGTTCATATATAGTAGCACAATACGAAGGTTTATTGTTACATTTTATATAGCCGAAGCAAAGACAAAACAAGAACAGCAATAATGTATAGAAAAAATCACATTAAAATGATGTATTGGCTTATGGCAACATACTTGGTCTTGAAGTTTTTTCACGGGCAGACATTTTGGGTATCATCCCCAAGGTTTTGCTCTGACGTCATCTTTATAATTTGTGCGCAATGATGGATCGTTTTGTCGAATTTGGGAAACCCTACAGCTGTTTTTTGCGTTTCTGACTGATATGAATGATGCAGAATGCGTATTTTAGAATGGAAGGGTGGAAAAGTGCTTAGCAAGCGAGATTGATAAATATCAGGGCCTAGGCGTTATGGAATGAATAGTACATAGATCGAAGACCAAACCTATTATCTAGATCGATTTAATTTTGGGCACTACAGATGTCCTCCATAGAATTAAAGATAATATATATAATATATAATATAAAGATAATGCTGAGGAAACTGTTTGATAGATCGACGATGTATGTTGTTTCTAAGTTTGAAGCAAAATAAATTTAATTCTTATACAGCCATCACGCCATGGGCCCGGCTTAGGTTGTGTGGCCGCGTTCTCCAATTGAATTGTGTGTGACCTACGGCGGTTCAGATCCAATTAAATCAGCCATCTGCAATAATTTGTTTAGGCCCATTCTGAGGCATGCATTAGACGACGTATCTCATTTTGCGGACAGTTGATCGGTATTATCTCACTATGCACACGTCTTTCTTGGGATAAAAGTGTATATGAGAATACATCACCGTGCCGTGTCTATGAATTTTTGCTTTTGTTTCGTGGTCAGTGCAGCACTCAATAAAAGGCTTATCGCCTCTTGAATGTTTAAAAAGTTTCAGTTTACGGCACAAGCTCCCATAATTAGTATCATACGTTGGAGAAATCCTATTACCAAATCCATACTGTTTTATTCGAGTTGGTTTGATTGAGTCCGCAGACATTACAATGCTTTTGTTGCCATGAGGTGCATTGCAATGGTTTCATTTAGATCGATCGCATTAGATTGGCTTCTTTGTTGTTGTGCGTTTGATGCGAGTTGATTCACTCTATTTGCTTCCTCTGGCGCATTTTGTTGTGGCAACTCGAATATATATCAAATTACGCAATGCTCTAATAGCATGATGGTGAATATAATTTGATTTTAATGGTTAACGATACGGGTATGGAGAGATAAACAGGTTTGAACATGGGAAATTCATTGCACGATGAAGTGTCAAGTGGCTCAATAAACATCTTGCAGATGAGGAAATTCTTCCAGTGAACAATTAGAAAATGAATAAAATAAAACATTTTGAATAGCGACAAGGCTAGGAAGAAATTCGTAAAAACGGCATTTTTGATGATAGAAGTATAAGATGGAAGAGACGATCGTTGTGGAACCTAGAGAGTGAAGAATCATGTGCTTAATTTGACAATGCAGAGATTTCAGAGGACATCTTCTAGACATGAAACCATCTTCCAGCAGCACATAAAAAGGAGGGATTACGACTGACAAACCATCGATTATCACCAGTGGAAACAGCCTTGTTGCCATTGATGCTTTTACGTTAGAAGCTGCGCGAGAATAGAGATTTTGGTAGCATAAGGTGTCATTTTGCCGTTCGATAACACTGTTAGCAATTTGTTGATGTTCTTGTGAAAATGACGTCAAATTTGTAGAGGGAATATAATTACGATTTTCACTGAGCCACTGGTCGATAAATACTAATCTTCGCTTCTAATATGCAAAACCGTAGATTTCATTATCTTCATTTTATCAGAGCAGATTAGAAAATTTCTGATAACAGATTTTATCAATGAGCACGTTGAAAAAGGTTTTATATATTGATGTTTAATGCGATAACGGTTAGTTTCCTTTATAACTGTTCTTGTTTAGTGTTGGAGTAAAAGACACTTTTAGGGCACTAACTATTGTACGGGAGATCACAATAAGTCTATCCCATCTAGAAGTCTTCATCTAGAAGTAAAAGGCTAATGGTCAGATGAAGGAAAAGAGTGATTGTTGAACACCTCTAGACACCTCTTTGAAATGAAATTGTTCTAAGCTTTTACACCCTGCTTCGAAATCTTTCTAAAACCTTGTCACTAATTGCAGGCCCACTCGTTCTTTTTTGCAAGTTTAACATTTGTTTATGCTTCTCTTTCTTTTCATTTCGCTCAAAAGAGTTCCCACTACTTCATTGAGGCTTGGTTTTTTTCTTCCGTTTTCGCTTAACTTCCAGCCAACACCCACCCTGCCTAGGCCCGTGACCGACTCCCGTTCCGTCTTCTTGCTATGAGAGCCTAAGTAGCCTCGCATACTTTGGTAATAAATTATTGTCTCGTTACTTGTTCCACATGTAAGCCAGATGTTTTCAAAGTGGCCTGCTTTACGTGACAAATATAACATTCATGTGTCCACTTTGTCGTAAACTGCCTCGAGGTGTTTGTTATCTAGACACGATGATTAACAGCCAATGAGAGCGAACACAGTGAGTTTTAAATGGATTATCCCAACGTGGCACAGAACGTGCAATTACTCTGCTCCTTTTTCAATCCTTTTAAGTACAACGTTTGAGGGCTGCACTGAAATAAACATTTTATTACAATGTGAAATCTTATTTGTAAGATAGAACTAATCCCTCTTGGCCTGCTTTAATTTTGATTAATCCAGCGTCCTTTTTTGAATTTATTAATGGAGGCCTGTTCTGCTGTGGTTTATATCATGCCCCATATACGGTTGTAAAAGCATGTCTCTTTGTTCCATTAAATCTGCCATTTGTTAACGACTTCTCTCGACATTACTGTTGATTCTTTTGCAAGCATGATTGTTTCGTGATATACAGGGCTCTGGGCGTGCGCGGCCTCGCAGTTTCGGGCCTTCGTCAGCCAATGCTGCCCCGTTGTTTCACTGACCAGGGTAGAGACCCTAAGAAGAGTGAGGGGTACAAGGGTGAGATTCATGGGCGTGGGTGTCCAGGTGAATAACACATTGACCTGCTTTTCAGCGCACAGTACTTTTTGCCGCAGTGCGTTTCACAATGAATCCTCGAGACATTAAATTGTTAAAATGTTTTGTTTTTATTCATCATAGAGGGCCCATTTCAGTGCGTCTAGTTTTGAATTTCAATGTGTCATATTTTAAAAGTTTTTTAAATATTCAGAAAGAAAGAGTTAATCCTTAAGCTTCTTTTAAGGTTCACTACAGAAAAAATATGTCTCCTTCGTTTGATTATGGAAATACAATGCAGCACATTCCTTTCAAACCAGATTTCATTAAGACCATCCATGGCGCATATAGGCTTGGCGCAGAGTGGCGCCTTGCCTTCTTTCTTCACATCAATTGCCAGGTCGTCGGAACTACGTCTAGAGAGACGGCGCGTGTTCTGTTTTCAGAGTCTCCTTCAACGTATTCAGTGGTGTCTTGATACCCTGTAGCGCTCCATAAGTTATTTCTTATGTTAGAAAGTCGTTTAGCCGCTGCTGCTATAACCGTAGTGGTTCTACTATTGATGCTCTTCCCATCACGGTTACCATAGTGTTCACACAGCACAACGTCTATGTGAACACTGAACATTGACAGCCAAGGACAAAAATGTTTGACAAATGGTAACTCGAAAGCTTAATGTTTCTTCTTTTCTTTGAAGAAGATCCCCCCTTTCTCCAATCAGAGCGGATTAGGGAATTAGAAGGGTAGCGTTAAGTCCAGAGTCTCAACAAGTTGCGTTTCGTCTCAACAATTTTGTTCAGAATTGTAGACAAGTTTTTGTCTGTTAATGTCGTGACCGAATAAGATTGGGCACTTAATAACTAAATACTGTCTGGAAATTGCTTTGTTAAAATCAAGCCTGGATGATTTTATTGTTATATATAAAAGTCTACAGAGAAATTTAGATTTATGAAATCAATGGTTAATAGTATCCTAATTTATTCGGAATTGTAGTGATTCATCTTCTGTCGAAATGGGAAGGACATTTATTGCAAAACTGAAAGTCAGAGAAAGTCTTTGGCATTGTCTTGGTGTCACTCGTTGAATGTTGGCGTCTATTGCAGTGGGGTTTCTGATCATTGCTTCGTGTGACTTACATAGAGTATCTTATGAGTTTGTTCAGCCTCACGTAGAAGATTACGTCATCAACGTATTTGCTTTTGCAGGGAGTGTTATCGAGATGGGAAGCCGTTTAGCCTCTTCAGGCAGATTCTTCAATACCATGATCCTTTGCTGTGCTCCTTCCTTGATTCAAGAAAAATCGCACCTGACTTGTACGGACAGAAATGGGTATGATGTTTTACCACACTATCGTCAATACTTTTCTGCCATAGCACAACATGAGCCTTGAACATTACACAATATAATGCCTCTGAGTTTTTTGGAGTATCAAATAAATTATGCTCTAGTGTCTTGCTTTGCGTCATCTGTTACTGTTGTTGTTGTTGTTGTTGATATCGTTGATGTTGTTGTTGTTGTTGATATAGTTGATGTTGCTGTTGTTGTTACAATCGTTGATGTTGTTGTTACAATCGTTGATATTGTTGTACTTTATTGTTATTAGAATTCATTGTTTGCTCGATCTTCAGCTGCGAAGCATGTTCGCATCAGTATGCGATTCTGAGGTCATTCAAGCGATGTGGGATGCCTATCTTCTGGATGGAGACCCGTTCTTCGCATTCTTCTTGATGCTCGTCATGGTCTTAAATGCCAAGTAAGTAAGCTTTGAATTCAACCCAAATGTCACTTCAGATATTTGTACATGCCCTGTGGAAGAGCTTTAGTGTGCACGAAAGTGTGTGGCTTGGTACTAATTTGGAAGAAAAGGTGAGCGAGCGGACCATAGTGCTACCTACACATGCTTCTCTAAACATTGGTTTATTGTAGTCTATTGATTGATTTATTGGCATACGTTTTCATGTCAACACATAATGCTTTGTCACATAGAGAGAGTGGGGCTGTGTGATTGAGAGACATCTCTCCTTGAATGTGGACTTGGGGCAGCTGACCAAGTACTTACAGTCTAACTGCTCTTAAAAAAGAGGAACAAAGCAATTCGATAGACAGTCAATCTAACACTTAGTACCTCTGTGTACCAAAAACTACACTCAAAATGCCGCCCATAGCAGACAGTGAAGATTTTGGCACACTCTTTAAAGTCTTGGCTATCATTTTAGAAAGCTTGTGTCTTTGATTTCCTCAAGGCTGTTTCTCATGGGGGGTTAATTTTTTTCTTGTTTATGTCTGTTATTCAAAGCAGTTGACAATTCTGGAAATCCTTTTCTTGTATCTTGCTAGATCTTTTGTGTGAAGGATCGTAAGACACATGGCAACAGTTTCAACCTTTTCGCCATTTCTTTTAGGGAGCGAATTTTGGAAATGTCGAAGAAAAACAAATCGGCTATAATAGGTATGAACATTTCAGTCAATATTTACGATTGAAATTGAAAGAAAGAAATTATTGCTCTTTCTGAACATGAATTATTTTAAACTTTTATTTGAATTAGATCCACAAATTGTGGATATGCTCTTACTGTTTGTTTTGTGATGTCATTGCTTGTCAAATTGCTCCTTCTAAATGCAGCTGAACTATTATCAGTATCTGAGTCTGAAATTTTGCTTCCAGGAAAGAAGGGGCGTTGAAGGGGCATGTGGTCACGCCCCAGGTTTTGAATAGCACGCTCGCTGAAAAGCAGAATTTGCATCATTGCTCAACTGATCTTTTCAATGTTTAAGAAAAAGAGGAAAATCCTCCGATTTTTTCTAGATTGCAAAGATTACTTTTGCATCTTACACTCTGGCTTGATCTAGGCCTGGCGATGCTGTCCACGCGTTTTACAACCATGACCCATGTTATCTAATTCACCCATTTAAATTCATCAGCTTGTTTTGATATTCCCAGTTCTACCACTAATCCATGGAGAAAACTCATTCTAATCGCGGTGTTTCTTTGTAGATATGATTACCGCGTTCCCACAAGACCTTGGTGCAGATGACATCGAAGATTTCTGCACTTTGGCAAGATACTATTCAACTCGAACGCCCCAATCTTTTAGGAAGGTGTGTGCATTTGTGTCTAAACTTGTTAACGCCTTTTCCTTTCTTTTATTTTAATTTTATTCTTCAATTAGTTTTGCATTGTCGCTTAGTTCACGGGAGCTGCTCTAGCCCAGAATTGATTTTGTCCAGCAAGTTTTTCTTCTTTTGAAGAAATCATTCTTTTGGAAGCAATCATTAGTTGCTCCGATTCATTTTTACGTATAGTTTACATGCTCTGACTTTTATACGTTATTTTTATTATTAAAAGTATAATGATATGCTGGATGAGTAATACTTAAACTTGTTTTGAACAAAGCAGAACTAAATGATAAGGAAGACAGTAACTACTTCCCATGCTTATAATTAACATTTTGAAAACGCCTGAGAGTACACTTCTGCCGGCAGTGACTGAAAGCTTAAATGATGAATAAATGAATAAAAATTATTCTTTTTCTATTTAGGATTTTCAGCCTGTTCTTTTTGGGTCAAAGATCGCCAACCCTGAGACATCTTACAGCTCTCTTTGTCTGCAAATATCCGCAACAGAGGTCATGGAGAGCTATAAAAATCAAGATGTGAGTGCTAAGATCTTATTTAAGCGATGCTTTGTATGTCTTCAAACGCTTTCACATCGCGGGGCATGCGCACTAGGCCTTCCATAAGTACACCAATGTACAAGGAGCAAGTAGGTAATAATAGTAGTGAGGTGAGACAAATACATTGATATAGCAGTTGCGGGTATATCAAGGTGACACAGGTTTATGAAGGTGGCTCCTACGTTATAGTGGCACGAGAATGTCAAGGTGGGAAATCTGTTAAGGTGTCACAAATGAATTAAGTTGATTAGTACACTGTGTACTAAATATGTTAAGGTGGCAAGTAATGAATTTTTAGTGACGTTATCCAGCATTTTGTTGGTATTGCTTTTTGCACGTCGCTTTAGTTATACGCTTCGCTGCACATATATACAGCCGTGTTTGTGTAAAAAGCTAGTTGGTTGAAAAAGACTGAAAGCAAACGACGTTCGTCTCTTGACTTTCGTTCGATAAACACTTTCAAGACTCAATAATTATTAACCACACAGGCTAGTAAAGATTCCCTTGGCTCTACCTTCAAAGCGTGTCTACACTCTCTCCATGCAACAGTTAAATAGGGCTGGTGTGAGGATGCATCCCTGTGGCACACCCATTCCTGCCCTGAATGAGTCTTTGTAGCCATCGTTTCTCTACCAAAGATGGAAGATAGGAGGAGGTCCGCGGTCTTCTCCCGAAAAGTTATTAAGACCACGTTCTTTAGAATGCTGGAAAACGATCTCGACTTATCACATAGCTTTCTTTTTCTGTTGTTTCATCGTATGTCATCAATATTTGGCAAATGTTCTTGCTCTTATTTTGTCGTACCTCTCAAGCCCTAAGTTACAGATTTTATTGCCGATTTATACTTTTCTTAGAGACCAATAGGCACCCATATGGTACATTTGACTCTACGTGGTACATTTGGCACCCATACCCAATCAAGCACCCCTTCTAACAGTCGCGGATTTCTTTGCAGGAAGAGGCCGTTCACTATTTCCTCGTGGACTGTCGCCCAGCCGATCACTACAACAACGGTCACCTGCCGACTGCATTTCATCTAGACGCCAATTTGGTATGTCAGTCCCTTGCATACACTCTTCTCTTCAGCGATCTTAATTTCTCTTCAACTGGTTCTTTTAAAATCCGAAATTGAACTTATCAACTCAGGGCCTTCGACGAAGAGGGGAGCCAGGGGGGCCAGGCCCCTTCACTTTTTGTAAAAAAATAGAGCTTTTTTAAACATCTTTTGTTATGATTGTTAAAATCTCCCTTGGCCCCTCCACTTTCCAACCTGCATCGGAGCCCATGCAATTTGTACATTTTCTTATTCTAAATTAATTTAAAACATAAGATTGATTACCTTGGCCACGGTGGTGGTTGTTTACGCCGTTTGAAACTGTGAGCTTTTGGCATTAAAGTTGGAACCCAAAGTAAACCACATGTGGTATTTTTGAACCCATGCCTTATTAATTGATAAAGGCAAGCTTACTGCAAGAGCAACTGGCAGTACGAAAAGAATAAGAAGCGTCAGTTCTAAAAAAAATTTCCTCAAAGAAATCAACCTGATTTTTAAAAACGAAGGGCTATAAGCTTTCTAAATTTTTCTACTGCGGCTTGAGATTGCAAAAATAAGAAATCTCTAACTCACTCGCAAATATATCCTGTCAAAGTATATTTTTCATTGGCAATAATAGATTAAGGAAATATTTGTTGCAGGAGAATGTTAGTGAGAACTCTCATTGTTGAGGTCAATTACAGTAGTAAAGAGAGGAAACTTTTACGGTGGAGAGGAAGTCCAAAACTGTCACTTTTATCAATTTCCTCCTATTTTGTATTACACGCTTTTTTTTATAAGGAACCTACCACAAGGCCTAGTTCCAAAAGTTCCTTATTCGTAGACCTCAAGTCATCAGATATTAGTACCAAAAGTTCCTTAAAAGTTCCTTAATTTTCACTGCACATCAATAAGCCTTAACACTTAATAGAGAGAGGGGCGAGATACAGTATGCGGAAACTCAATGAAGCACTTGACACATGAATATCAAACAATCAATGCGAGTATTGGATGCAAATGAATGCAACGGGCTTTTTAGCTCTTGATGCTTGCAGTTATAAAAAAATTTCTAAACGAAAAGTTTCTTAGGGATTTCGTTTTTATTAGTATAAGTTCTTTAAATATTTCGGCCTTCTACATGTAGGTTCCTTATAAAGTGGTTCCTTATAAAAAAAGCGTGTATGTCTGCTTAATTTTTGCTCTTTTTCTTAAATGCTTGCTGTTTAATCCTGATTTTAGTCTTGCCACAGGCTGTTGCTAATATTCGGAAAACTAATTTGAGATTATGTTGTTGTAAATCCCTTGATTGGTCACCAAGATAATACAGTACAAATTGTGATAAAGGAGCTCCACTCACTACACTTGCGATGTGAAGCTTGAACCGATTAAGTACCTACATTGAATCATTTGGAAGTATGTCAGGTTGGCCGAGCGGTCTAAGGCGCCAGACTCAAGAGCGATCTTCCTCAGAGTTTGAGGATTCTGGTCCACGATTGTGGGCGTGGGTTCGAATCCCACACCTGACACACTTTTTCTTTCACTTTTTCTTTCTCAACGCCGTCCTTAATTTAAATTGTTGAGCTTTGCAAATGGACTTAAATAATATTTTTGTAACTCTGGAATATTTTTGATAGTCACCTTATATTTTCATTTTTTTAACCTTATTTTCTCTTATCAAAATTTCCACATTTTTTAAAATGTTACTTTACTTTTTTACACTTCATTCAATTGAACAAATTATGGATGGCAAGGACGATAATTCCAACTCCAGTTTTAAAATTTACCAAAAATTATAAATCTATGATATATATATTTTTCTTCAGTATTTTCGGCTGTCACGTGACTCGGGAATAGCTCTTTACGAACAAAGTTCTAGAAAAGTTTACAACAATCTCAAAAACATCTTATTTGCTAATACAATAATTTCAAGTATAATATTTATGCTCAATTTTAAGTAGAATTTTTTAATATCTTTTTCATTTTTTCAACTTTAAACGTTGCTCCTTCGCAGTGACTTCTAAGAAATTTTGACCGTACAAAAAAGCCCCACGAAAAAGACTAGAAATGATACGACTTTATTCCCCCTGTTGCCTGCGTTTGAAAACAGTATACCCAAACGAGTGGTGATGATGATTTTAAGTTCAGCTCACAAGCATGACTCGAGACAATTTAGTTAATGAAAAAGTCTCTCGCGAGTAAGATGCAACGCGAGGAAGATGCAATCAAAGTTGGTTGCTACCAAGATTCTCGCAAACACGTGTCAGTCTTGCGTCATTTGCTATATGCGCCAACTGATGCATTAAACGGTCAATTCTTCCAATCAAGGTTGCTTCTCCCCCAAAAAAGGGAGAGTGCACCCTTTTCCCCATTTCCAATAACCTATTACCCCCTATTTCTTCTGGCTTTTCATCCCATAATTGACAATGGCAACTGGAGATTCTTTGTTTTGAGTCGATATCATTCTATTACTGATCTATCTTTATTGACAATTTCCAATGCCAACTGGGTTTACGTGTTGTCACTGTCACTGTTTTAATAGTTCTTATTTCTGCTCTTTGGGAACAATTACGATGGTGACAAATAAGAATTGCCTTACCGAATCGTTGAACTTTGGAGAGTATCACCGAGAGAAGAGTCTTGACGTCTTTTCTTCGCTTCTTGGGAATTAATTGCCGACGAAGGGTGTGTTAGTATGATGTAGTGATGATGTAATAGGATGGAAAAGTCTAGAGCTTGGAATGAGCGAAGGTGAGTCAGCTTGACTTGGCGTGATGATGCAACGATGAGAGAATTGTGAAAATGACAAGCGTTAGTTCATTAAAGTAAGCAATAAATCACTACACTGTCACTTTCAGATGTTGCAAGCTCCGGATGAATTCGCAACGGCGGTCCAAGCACTGTTTTCCTCACAGCAGCAAGCGATGGAGGCCAAGTCGGTCGCTGGCGGGGAGCACCTCTGTTTCATGGGCTCTGGAAGAGAGGCTGAGGATCAATATGTCAATATGGTCATTGCTAACTTTCTCCAGGTGGGTGTTGCTCTTCCATTGAAGCCAGAAAGTTGAGATGTGATATTTTAAGCTAGGTCGTGCACTCCTTTCAAGAGAATGGGTGTTGTGTCCGTGTTTTTGGAAAGCGGGTAACAGAATGTTTTCTTTGTTTTTTAGCAAATGTCCGTCACTTTTTAGCTTGTTCTGAAGACATTTCAATTGCCATATCTGTTTTGCGGAAACTGACTTTCTATATTTTTGGTTGTGCATTTTTTTGGGTTTTTTTCTCTTGGACTAAGTTGAGGGATTCAGTTCCGCAAAGTTTTCTATAGATTTCTTACTATTTTGGTTACTTGGTTACTGCCAAAATATTATTCGTTTATGCTTATTTTAGCCTTATATCTACACTGATACCTTATTGACTAGAAAGTTTTTTTTCTAATTTAAATGCTCTCCAATGATTTGTTAGCTTATATTCTATTGATGTTTGTTTAAAACCAAACTTTGGTTTATCACAAGTTTATGCATCTGTCATTTAACTTTTTTCAGCGAGGGACTCACTTCGTCGGGATTGTTAGAGGCGGCTACACGGGTATGTCACTCAGCTGCATTTTATCTCATTCGCGTACCCTATTTTAACTTTACATACTCCATCTTGCCCCTATTGTATTATTTTGCTGCCCATTTCATACCCCCATTACCTAGCCTTGCTTTTTCCCATCTTTACCCTTTGTTCATCCCTCTGGTACCCCTCTTGTACACCTATGTACCCCTCGTGTATCCCTAACGTACCACTCTGTATCCTGTGCGTTTTTTTTGCTGCCATTTTTGCATCTCAGACTAATTCATTCCTCTCTCGTTTATTCCTTCATGTATCTGTTGATCTTTGAGCTGTTCCTCCCGAGTCTTTTACAGTCTTCGTGTCATTACAATCTTCATCATTTCGTATTCGTTGAACTCTTCTCTGCTTCTCCCAGCCATCCACGACATCTTAATAGACGATCTCTCAAATGGCCTGGCTGATCACAACCCACAAAGATGCATCGTCTGTTGTCCAGAGGCGATCAGTTCTGAAGACGAGGTAAATGACGAAATCCAGAAGCATGATTCACGAACAATTTGTGACTCTGGGTGGCAGTGGTGATTTTTTAGTAGAATAGAAGTGGCTCTAAGGGCCAGCGATTTGTACGACCTGACATAGTGTTGTGCTTTCTAAATACTTACTCATCTCAGGCACCGTCTGTGTAATAAAGTTCCTTTCTTTGCATCATTTAAGGCTACTTTCATCCGGTCATTCACTTTCATCCGATCGACAATATCAGTAACTATGCACAAGAGCGTTATGTAGTAATTCAGTCTTAAAGGGCACCATCTGCTACAAGTAGGCAAATTTTCTCTAAGTGTGAACCTCCTTCCTTAATTAGGTACCTCTTTGGCACTCACATTAGGGCCGAGGAGTAGCATTGTATACTTCAATGGCGTCTCATCTTCTTGCATCTTCTGTTTGAGATTTGACCATTCTGCTGAAAAATACCAGTATTATCAGTTATCGGTTTTACGATGCCCTTATAGGTGCTCTTACAAAGGTCATATTTTTCGAAAAAAGCTAACGAAAGATAGCTTTGTTGGTAGTTTAATTATAATTCACTACTGACATAACAGATACATGGGTTGTAAGTAGGTATGGGTTGTCCATATTACTATATACCAGGCTGGTTGTAAGGCTTCTAGTTTTGTATCATGAAAGTATCCATTTTCAAGTGAATTGGATCTGATTGAACAGGTCATCTGCGTTACATCTGCCTTCTTGGAGAATGTACGAAGCGTATATGGCAAAAATAATCAATAGCGTTCACTAGTTAAGATTAACTCGTTTGATTTATCTTGTTGGGAACTACCTTTTCCAAGTAGCAATACTGTTAGGAATAAAGCTTCCTTTATCCACGCTACATTTGTTTGTTCTTTGCAGAGCCACGAGTTGTCAAGAGGCGATCACAGTCCAACGTCACCCAAGGTGAGTTTACCTGTTAGTTTTCTTGGAATTCGAGGACAGACTTTCCTGCATTTTAAGCTTTGTGCAACTGCTGGGCTAGGGATCCAGCTCTCTGAGCAAAATTGAAGTACCCGAATGGCATCACTGCCCAAAATAAGATGATATGCCTGTTCTAGATTGCTCATTCTAGCATTGCCAATTTTGTTTTGTCTCAACACGGCTGTCTGGCGTATTTCTGCCCCCGGGAACCCTTGAAGTGTAAATGATTTGAACTGAAGCTTAGTAATTTTAGTTGCTCGATATAATGCCAGTTATTCAATAATCTGAACGACAATGTTTACGTTTTTACAGAACACTCTAGTTGAGCGGTTGTCCACGACCTTGAAATCGAGGGGAGCGAACATGAAAGAGAGGCTTGGCAAGCTAATGGAATCGTCAGCTAGAGCCCCCGAGAGGTGAATGCCCTGATCATCATTGCATTTCCAGTTTCCCAAGTTTTTTATACCAATGACTGCCATTGTTTGTAAGACGCTTGATGCTGTCTTTGTACTCCACTATAAGCGTTATGGTAGTTGTTTCCTCACTTGCTTGTATGTATCGTTGGCCTACTAACCTTGCCGCCCCTGCCTACCATCCTCGGATGATCTTTTTAGTGCTCTTCCTGGTTTGGGTGACACTTTCCCTTATTGGGTTGACTTGACATGACCCGAACGAACCTAACTCGATTTAAACTGTCCTTGCTTTATCAGAAGTGCTTCCTCGAGATTAATGCCAATAATTCCCCTGTCTTTCTTTTTGACAAGATCCTGTCGTGAGCCATTCAACTTCCTAACAATCTTTTCTTTGAAAAAAAACAACGGTGAAAAACGCCGAGTTCCAAAAAGCGTTGACCGATAGATCAAAAAGTAGTTTAGTTTAGGTTTAGGTCCAAAAGATGTGAACGGGCTTGACCCGAAACAGAGGAGCAATGCTCTTTAAACTGCCTCGATTTGGTTTGATGCAAGTCTTTGTCTGGGTCTGACATTAATTTTTTTAAAGCTGAATTAGCTAAGCTTTTTCATTAATGCGAGATTTCTTCTCTAAAGATCTGACTTTGCAGAAACACTGTTTTCTAGGCATGTCAGTGCGTCGGACCGAACAGGCAAAAGATACAGGAATGTGAATTTGGATATCTTCAGCATAGGAGATGACGAAGGTAATAGATTGCAACACTACATGGCTGTTTGCTGACGTTGTCAAGGCTAAGGCCGAGTAGAGCGAAATTGTTCCAACGGGGTACTCGAGTATTCTGCATGCTTTTAGAATAGGCAGCCGGTAACACCATAGGGCTTGTGAACAGGATCCTGAGAGGTGTTTAGAGTTCATTGGAAGATTAACCAACAGGTAGCGAGGAGCAGTTGGACGCAGGCAGATGGATACGTAGGCAAATTAATTTGATGGAAGTTAGCTTTTGTTATAATGCATTGCCTGTCACTACTCGTGAAAGATAAGAAGGCCGCCCTACGCAGTACCCATTTTCTGAGGTATTGGAAAGGGATAAGTGGTGTTCATGGCTCATTCATATGCAGTTTCGAGCCAATGACCACTTGCGTCAAGAATTGTACATTGACCATTGTCATTGATTTTCAGCACCTTGCTTAGAATGAGGCCTGCTCAGAATGAGGCCATTTGATCTCCTTTTTGATTCTTGCTTGTGTGCCAGTTCATTGTGGTGAGCGTGCATTGATAAGCTTCTTATCTCTAGATGAGCCAATCTCAAGCGAGGATGAAGGTCGAAAAGAGGCTGTTAATGTTACCACGTGGACGAAAAGGACTGACGTCGTAGCCACGTTTCCGTGCAGCGAAATTACAGAATCTGGACACATGTATTCGAGGTTGGTTTGTAGTGTTGTTTTTCCCATGGTCAGGCATTACTGTAAGACCTCGTGTTGATGTTGCACCTGGCCTGCAGTTTTGGCCCCCACAACTGGCTTTTGTCTCCAGTAGCGAATGTTGGTCTAGGGATGCCCCCTTGACATGCATGACTTGTACTCTATCGACTCCAAGATTTTTCACGCAATTCGCAATTCAGATTTTATCATACAAATATGTCAGATTTATTTCCCCTCCATTTTCATACTACTTACTCGAAGATTTATTTTGTGATTGATGGTTATTCCACATTATGTCGTAGTTGTTGCCAAAGAACTAAATCCTTAAACTCCTTCTTTTCTCTTTTTATTTCCTTCATGATTAAAGGGTCTAAAAATGACCAGGACAGTAGCACCGAACTCACTTCTTAAAAGCTACTTTAAGGAGAGAAATGAAAGGCACGTTTCCCAAGAAAATGTTTGTAGGAAATCTTTTTCTTCCATTGAAAATGGTTTCTATTAGTAAGAATATAATTTCTTTTGCAGCTATATCCTGCTTACATTAACGAATCTGTTCATTCTACGCGAAATAATCGACAGACCTGGATGGGCGCATATACTGAGTCGGCCGCACTTGACATCAATAGTCAAGATCACATCGAAGAGGAAACACCCCCAGTTGATAACTTTCAAGTATGGTACTAGTAATGGCGAGTCGTACCAGGTCACTGCCACACAGAGGTTCTTGATTCCCGACGCGAAGAATGCAACCAAGAAGATCAAGGAGAGGATCGTCAAGATCATCGGTGACTAGGTCATCATGGATGTGTGTCACTCGTGTCCAGCTGATGACAAGGTGAGCACGTGAACCGTGTTCTAAGGCAGATATGTTCTGCGGTGCTGTTTACGGCGCAGTGTGGAACCAGTTGCTTCATTTGACTTCGGGTGTGGCTGTTAGGCCCAAAGAACCATTTTGTATTTCGTTTAAACTGCAACTCCTAGTTAGGTAGGCAAAGAGAAATGTTTATAAACATGCGTTTATACGTACCTGGCACATGCAAGTAGTTAGTGACAGCTATACTCTGAATTGATTTCAACAACCACAGAGGGCCTACGATTTGTACAGAACAGTCGCTATTGATTTCTTGTTTCAAAGTTGGCCCAACATACTAGCATACCTATCGAAGCCAATTATTTAGGCTAAAAGGTTAACCAAACCTGAGTAGATGTTTACACTTAAAATAATACAGTCATTCGGAAAGCTTATAACTCGTGGTTTATTTGCTGATTACAAACAGAGTGCATAAACTGTTAGTGATTTTCCAAATGACTAATACTCTAGCAATAAACATGATATTGTCAGCAGGAGGATACACTTACTCTGCGGCGTATGACTTTGAATGACGGTGAACACGTATCAATAATCTGCAGCACGATGAAAGGTTCAACGAACGCTGGCTTGCATTATGAAAAATTTCATTCGTGTTAAACAAGTCTCATATTGCCTGGTTGTTTATAGTTCTTAGTCTATAATATCTACCAATAAATAATGCCACATTTCCAGATAGCAGTCCACTTAATTGGATCAGTTGATTTCTAAGTTAATTAAAATTATTTTTGTAATTCCTAACGTTAATATGTCTAATTTGGCAATCTAATTCGTCACAAATGCATGAGATTACCCTATATACTAGGTTGCCTTTTGTGAAAGCAAATCATCCGGAGGCTATCGCTTAACTATATAATTAGGATTTCCAGGATTTATCAATTATTTCAAGGTTTGTCAAACCATGTGCCTTAAATAGAGGATAGTTTTCCGTATAAAATGTCCACGAAGGCTCCTCGTTGTTCTTGTAGTTTGATAAATTAATGTCGTGTAAATAATGGCATATCGTAATTTAATCAGTTCTTGTGTAGCAGATTTCTTGAATGTATGAATTAAGGGACAGAAAATGACCAGTAATTAACAGTTTGGCACCAGTAGAAAGCACTTCCTGTTTTCGCACTCGTTTGCTGCGTGTAAGCACCGTGCGGAGGCGGTAGTCGAGTAAGCATTGTTTCTAAGCAGGGATGCAAATCGTCAACATATGGTGAATATTAACGAGGAAAGAGTCTAATGACAGCGTTTGAACAGATAGGCAAGTATAATTTAATCTGCCATTTTAATTAAAGAGTTGCCAAGAACCATTGGCAACAAGAACCATTGGCACACTAGAGAATTTTTCACAGCACTCCAATGCTTACTATCTGACATTCCCCTGAATAGTAAATGGCTGTTTCTTTAGCAATATTTTTGTTTCGTAGAATGGTAGTGTTTGTGTTATATGTATTTTATTAGTAAAGAAAAAAGACCAATAAATAAACATATTCGCTAATGCTACCAAGTCTGCATAGTGGAAATAAGAAAACCCATGATTGCAAATAGCAACCGATTGCCGCTATATTCGTCTTGACAACATGTGTCATTAATCTCTTGGCAACGCGCCTTGACAACCTGTTCAAACAGAAAACCAGCGGTTGCCGTATATTCTATTTGCCCGAGATAATTCCAATATCGACAGTTATCAGGAGGTAAATCTAATCATTTGGTGTCGCTATTTTCCCTTGGTTGAGGAGAAATGCATCTTCACTAGTATACGCTTTTGGTGGGGAACCCAAGGGTTATGGTAGCCTTGTCGTGTGTCCAAAGATGGTCGATTATCCACCATGTTTATTTGTCTCTAGAAGAAAAATGCTAACAGCATGAACCCTAAAATCGTGAACCTATGAATTGCACTATGCTACTATAACTTAACTATATATTTTATGGTCACGTGTAAAACAATAAAATGCTGGACATTGCAAAACAAGGCTAAAAACAATGTTGCTCTAGACCGTTCTATATCTTGGATTTACGACAGAAATGAGACTAGAGTGACTGTTGTACTACAATTCTTTCAGGCCATGCGTCTTTGGTTTCCTGTAGAAGGGTACGAAAAACGTCGGGGTCCACAGGAGAAACATATAAGTCTAGACCATTCTTTACCATTGATTTATGACAGAAATGAGACTAGGGTGACTGTTGTACTGCAATTTTTTCAGGCGATGCGTCTTTTGCTTCCTGTGGAAGGGTACGAAAAACGTCGGGGTCCACAGGAGAAGCAAATAAGTCTAGGCCATTCTATACCTTTGATTTACGATAGAAATGAGACTAGAGTGACTGTTGTACTGCATTTTTTCAGGCGATGCGTCTTTTGCTTCCTGTGGAAGGGTACGAAAAACGTTGGGGTCCACAGGAGAAACAAATAAGTCTAGGCCATTATATACCTTTGATTTACGATAGAAATGAGACTAGAGTGACTGATTGTACTAATTTTTTCAGGCCATGCGTCTTTTGCTTCCTGTGGAAGGGTACGAAAAACGTCGGGGTCCACAGGAGAAACAATAAGTCTAGGCCATTCTATACCTTTGATTTACGATAGAAATGAGACTAGAGTGACTGTTGTACTGCAATTTTTTCAGGCATGCGTCTTTTGCTTCCTGTGGAAGGGTACGAAAAACGTCGGGGTCCACAGGAGAAACATATAAGTCTAGGCCATTCTATACCTTTGATTTACGATAGAAATGAGACTAGAGTGACTGTTGTACTAATTTTTTCAGGCCATGCGTCTTTTGCTTCCTGTGGAAGGGTACGAAAAACGTCGGGGTCCACAGGAGAAACAATAAGTCTAGGCCATTCTATACCTTTGATTTACGATAGAAATGAGACTAGAGTGACTGTTGTACTGAATTTTTTCAGGCCATGCGTCTTTTGCTTCCTGTGGAAGGGTACGAAAAACGTCGGGGTCCACAGGAGAAACAATAAGTCTAGGCCATTCTATACCTTTGATTTACGATAGAAATGAGACTAGAGTGACTGTTGTACTGCAATTTTTTCAGGCATGCGTCTTTTGCTTCCTGTGGAAGGGTACGAAAAACGTCGGGGTCCACAGGAGAAACAATAAGTCTAGGCCATTCTATACCTTTGATTTACGATAGAAATGAGACTAGAGTGACTGTTGTACTGCAATTTTTTCAGGCCATGCGTCTTTTGCTTCCTGTGGAAGGGTACGAAAAACGTCGGGGTCCACAGGAGAAACAATAAGTCTAGGCCATTCTATACCTTTGATTTACGATAGAAATGAGACTAGAGTGACTGTTGTACTGCAATTTTTTCAGGCATGCGTCTTTTGCTTCCTGTGGAAGGGTACGAAAAACGTCGGGGTCCACAGGAGAAACATATAAGTCTAGGCCATTCTATACCTTTGATTTACGATAGAAATGAGACTAGAGTGACTGTTGTACTAATTTTTTCAGGCCATGCGTCTTTTGCTTCCTGTGGAAGGGTACGAAAAACGTCGGGGTCCACAGGAGAAACAATAAGTCTAGGCCATTCTATACCTTTGATTTACGATAGAAATGAGACTAGAGTGACTGTTGTACTGAATTTTTTCAGGCCATGCGTCTTTTGCTTCCTGTGGAAGGGTACGAAAAACGTCGGGGTCCACAGGAGAAACATATAAGTCTAGGCCATTCTATACCTTTGATTTACGATAGAAATGAGACTAGAGTGACTGTTGTACTGCAATTTTTTCAGGCCATGCGTCTTTTGCTTCCTGTGGAAGGGTACGAAAAACGTCGGGGTCCACAGGAGAAACAATAAGTCTAGGCCATTCTATACCTTTGATTTACGATAGAAATGAGACTAGAGTGACTGTTGTACTGCATTTTTTCAGGCCATGCGTCTTTTGCTTCCTGTGGAAGGGTACGAAAAACGTCGGGGTCCACAGGAGAAACATATAAGTCTAGGCCATTCTATACCTTTGATTTACGATAGAAATGAGACTAGAGTGACTGTTGTACTAATTTTTTCAGGCCATGCGTCTTTTGCTTCCTGTGGAAGGGTACGAAAAACGTCGGGGTCCACAGGAGAAACATATAAGTCTAGGCCATTCTATACCTTTGATTTACGATAGAAATGAGACTAGAGTGACTGTTGTACTAATTTTTTCAGGCCATGCGTCTTTTGCTTCCTGTGGAAGGGTACGAAAAACGTCGGGGTCCACAGGAGAAACATATAAGTCTAGGCCATTCTATACCTTTGATTTACGATAGAAATGAGACTAGAGTGACTGTTGTACTGCAATTTTTTCAGGCCATGCGTCTTTTGCTTCCTGTGGAAGGGTACGAAAAACGTCGGGGTCCACAGGAGAAACAATAAGTCTAGGCCATTCTATACCTTTGATTTACGATAGAAATGAGACTAGAGTGACTGTTGTACTAATTTTTTCAGGCCATGCGTCTTTTGCTTCCTGTGGAAGGGTACGAAAAACGTCGGGGTCCACAGGAGAAACATATAAGTCTAGGCCATTCTATACCTTTGATTTACGATAGAAATGAGACTAGAGTGACTGTTGTACTGCAATTTTTTCAGGCCATGCGTCTTTTGCTTCCTGTGGAAGGGTACGAAAAACGTCGGGGTCCACAGGAGAAACATATAAGTCTAGGCCATTCTATACCTTTGATTTACGATAGAAATGAGACTAGAGTGACTGTTGTACTGCAATTTTTTCAGGCCATGCGTCTTTTGCTTCCTGTGGAAGGGTACGAAAAACGTCGGGGTCCACAGGAGAAACATATAAGTCTAGGCCATTCTATACCTTTGATTTACGATAGAAATGAGACTAGAGTGACTGTTGTACTGCAATTTTTTCAGGCCATGCGTCTTTTGCTTCCTGTGGAAGGGTACGAAAAACGTCGGGGTCCACAGGAGAAACATATAAGTCTAGGCCATTCTATACCTTTGATTTACGATAGAAATGAGACTAGAGTGACTGTTGTACTAATTTTTTCAGGCCATGCGTCTTTTGCTTCCTGTGGAAGGGTACGAAAAACGTCGGGGTCCACAGGAGAAACATATAAGTCTAGGCCATTCTATACCTTTGATTTACGATAGAAATGAGACTAGAGTGACTGTTGTACTGTAATTTTTTCAGGCCATGCGTCTTTTGCTTCCTGTGGAAGGGTACGAAAAACGTCGGGGTCCACAGGAGAAACATATAAGTCTAGGCCATTCTATACCTTTGATTTACGATAGAAATGAGACTAGAGTGACTGTTGTACTAATTTTTTCAGGCATGCGTCTTTTGCTTCCTGTGGAAGGGTACGAAAAACGTCGGGGTCCACAGGAGAAACATATAAGTCTAGGCCATTCTATACCTTTGATTTACGATAGAAATGAGACTAGAGTGACTGTTGTACTGCAATTTTTTCAGGCCATGCGTCTTTTGCTTCCTGTGGAAGGGTACGAAAAACGTCGGGGTCCACAGGAGAAACATATAAGTCTAGGCCATTCTATACCTTTGATTTACGATAGAAATGAGACTAGAGTGACTGTTGTACTAATTTTTTCAGGCCATGCGTCTTTTGCTTCCTGTGGAAGGGTACGAAAAACGTCGGGGTCCACAGGAGAAACAATAAGTCTAGGCCATTCTATACCTTTGATTTACGATAGAAATGAGACTAGAGTGACTGTTGTACTGCAATTTTTTCAGGCCATGCGTCTTTTGCTTCCTGTGGAAGGGTACGAAAAACGTCGGGGTCCACAGGAGAAACAATAAGTCTAGGCCATTCTATACCTTTGATTTACGATAGAAATGAGACTAGAGTGACTGTTGTACTGCAATTTTTTCAGGCCATGCGTCTTTTGCTTCCTGTGGAAGGGTACGAAAAACGTCGGGGTCCACAGGAGAAACAATAAGTCTAGGCCATTCTATACCTTTGATTTACGATAGAAATGAGACTAGAGTGACTGTTGTACTGCAATTTTTTCAGGCCATGCGTCTTTTGCTTCCTGTGGAAGGGTACGAAAAACGTCGGGGTCCACAGGAGAAACATATAAGTCTAGGCCATTCTATACCTTTGATTTACGATAGAAATGAGACTAGAGTGACTGTTGTACTGCAATTTTTTCAGGCCATGCGTCTTTTGCTTCCTGTGGAAGGGTACGAAAAACGTCGGGGTCCACAGGAGAAACAATAAGTCTAGGCCATTCTATACCTTTGATTTACGATAGAAATGAGACTAGAGTGACTGTTGTACTGCAATTTTTTCAGGCCATGCGTCTTTTGCTTCCTGTGGAAGGGTACGAAAAACGTCGGGGTCCACAGGAGAAACATATAAGTCTAGGCCATTCTATACCTTTGATTTACGATAGAAATGAGACTAGAGTGACTGTTGTACTGCAATTTTTTCAGGCCATGCGTCTTTTGCTTCCTGTGGAAGGGTACGAAAAACGTCGGGGTCCACAGGAGAAACATATAAGTCTAGGCCATTCTATACCTTTGATTTACGATAGAAATGAGACTAGAGTGACTGTTGTACTGCAATTTTTTCAGGCCATGCGTCTTTTGCTTCCTGTGGAAGGGTACGAAAAACGTCGGGGTCCACAGGAGAAACATATAAGTCTAGGCCATTCTATACCTTTGATTTACGATAGAAATGAGACTAGAGTGACTGTTGTACTAATTTTTTCAGGCCATGCGTCTTTTGCTTCCTGTGGAAGGGTACGAAAAACGTCGGGGTCCACAGGAGAAACAATAAGTCTAGGCCATTCTATACCTTTGATTTACGATAGAAATGAGACTAGAGTGACTGTTGTACTGAATTTTTTCAGGCCATGCGTCTTTTGCTTCCTGTGGAAGGGTACGAAAAACGTCGGGGTCCACAGGAGAAACATATAAGTCTAGGCCATTCTATACCTTTGATTTACGATAGAAATGAGACTAGAGTGACTGTTGTACTAATTTTTTCAGGCCATGCGTCTTTTGCTTCCTGTGGAAGGGTACGAAAAACGTCGGGGTCCACAGGAGAAACATATAAGTCTAGGCCATTCTATACCTTTGATTTACGATAGAAATGAGACTAGAGTGACTGTTGTACTGCAATTTTTTCAGGCCATGCGTCTTTTGCTTCCTGTGGAAGGGTACGAAAAACGTCGGGGTCCACAGGAGAAACATATAAGTCTAGGCCATTCTATACCTTTGATTTACGATAGAAATGAGACTAGAGTGACTGTTGTACTGCAATTTTTTCAGGCCATGCGTCTTTTGCTTCCTGTGGAAGGGTACGAAAAACGTCGGGGTCCACAGGAGAAACATATAAGTCTAGGCCATTCTATACCTTTGATTTACGATAGAAATGAGACTAGAGTGACTGTTGTACTGCAATTTTTTCAGGCCATGCGTCTTTTGCTTCCTGTGGAAGGGTACGAAAAACGTCGGGGTCCACAGGAGAAACATATAAGTCTAGGCCATTCTATACCTTTGATTTACGATAGAAATGAGACTAGAGTGACTGTTGTACTAATTTTTTCAGGCCATGCGTCTTTTGCTTCCTGTGGAAGGGTACGAAAAACGTCGGGGTCCACAGGAGAAACATATAAGTCTAGGCCATTCTATACCTTTGATTTACGATAGAAATGAGACTAGAGTGACTGTTGTACTAATTTTTTCAGGCCATGCGTCTTTTGCTTCCTGTGGAAGGGTACGAAAAACGTCGGGGTCCACAGGAGAAACATATAAGTCTAGGCCATTCTATACCTTTGATTTACGATAGAAATGAGACTAGAGTGACTGTTGTACTAATTTTTCAGGCCATGCGTCTTTTGCTTCCTGTGGAAGGGTACGAAAAACGTCGGGGTCCACAGGAGAAACATATAAGTCTAGGCCATTCTATACCTTTGATTTACGATAGAAATGAGACTAGAGTGACTGTTGTACTGCAATTTTTTCAGGCCATGCGTCTTTTGCTTCCTGTGGAAGGGTACGAAAAACGTCGGGGTCCACAGGAGAAACATATAAGTCTAGGCCATTCTATACCTTTGATTTACGATAGAAATGAGACTAGAGTGACTGTTGTACTGCAATTTTTTCAGGCCATGCGTCTTTTGCTTCCTGTGGAAGGGTACGAAAAACGTCGGGGTCCACAGGAGAAACAATAAGTCTAGGCCATTCTATACCTTTGATTTACGATAGAAATGAGACTAGAGTGACTGTTGTACTAATTTTTTCAGGCCATGCGTCTTTTGCTTCCTGTGGAAGGGTACGAAAAACGTCGGGGTCCACAGGAGAAACATATAAGTCTAGGCCATTCTATACCTTTGATTTACGATAGAAATGAGACTAGAGTGACTGTTGTACTGCAATTTTTTCAGGCCATGCGTCTTTTGCTTCCTGTGGAAGGGTACGAAAAACGTCGGGGTCCACAGGAGAAACATATAAGTCTAGGCCATTCTATACCTTTGATTTACGATAGAAATGAGACTAGAGTGACTGTTGTACTGCAATTTTTTCAGGCCATGCGTCTTTTGCTTCCTGTGGAAGGGTACGAAAAACGTCGGGGTCCACAGGAGAAACATATAAGTCTAGGCCATTCTATACCTTTGATTTACGATAGAAATGAGACTAGAGTGACTGTTGTACTGCAATTTTTTCAGGCCATGCGTCTTTTGCTTCCTGTGGAAGGGTACGAAAAACGTCGGGGTCCACAGGAGAAACATATAAGTCTAGGCCATTCTATACCTTTGATTTACGATAGAAATGAGACTAGAGTGACTGTTGTACTTAAATTTTTCAGGCCATGCGTCTTTTGCTTCCTGTGGAAGGGTACGAAAAACGTCGGGGTCCACAGGAGAAACATATAAGTCTAGGCCATTCTATACCTTTGATTTACGATAGAAATGAGACTAGAGTGACTGTTGTACTAATTTTTTCAGGCCATGCGTCTTTTGCTTCCTGTGGAAGGGTACGAAAAACGTCGGGGTCCACAGGAGAAACATATAAGTCTAGCCATTCTATACCTTTGATTTACGATAGAAATGAGACTAGAGTGACTGTTGTACTTTTTTCAGGCCATGCGTCTTTTGCTTCCTGTGGAAGGGTACGAAAAACGTCGGGGTCCACAGGAGAAACATATAAGTCTAGGCCATTCTATACCTTTGATTTACGATAGAAATGAGACTAGAGTGACTGTTGTACTGCAATTTTTTCAGGCCATGCGTCTTTTGCTTCCTGTGGAAGGGTACGAAAAACGTCGGGGTCCACAGGAGAAACATATAAGTCTAGCCATTCTATACCTTTGATTTACGATAGAAATGAGACTAGAGTGACTGTTGTACTAATTTTTTCAGGCCATGCGTCTTTTGCTTCCTGTGGAAGGGTACGAAAAACGTCGGGGTCCACAGGAGAAACAATAAGTCTAGGCCATTCTATACCTTTGATTTACGATAGAAATGAGACTAGAGTGACTGTTGTACTGCAATTTTTTCAGGCCATGCGTCTTTTGCTTCCTGTGGAAGGGTACGAAAAACGTCGGGGTCCACAGGAGAAACATATAAGTCTAGGCCATTCTATACCTTTGATTTACGATAGAAATGAGACTAGAGTGACTGTTGTACTAATTTTTTCAGGCCATGCGTCTTTTGCTTCCTGTGGAAGGGTACGAAAAACGTCGGGGTCCACAGGAGAAACAATAAGTCTAGGCCATTCTATACCTTTGATTTACGATAGAAATGAGACTAGAGTGACTGTTGTACTGCAATTTTTTCAGGCCATGCGTCTTTTGCTTCCTGTGGAAGGGTACGAAAAACGTCGGGGTCCACAGGAGAAACAATAAGTCTAGGCCATTCTATACCTTTGATTTACGATAGAAATGAGACTAGAGTGACTGTTGTACTGCAATTTTTTCAGGCCATGCGTCTTTTGCTTCCTGTGGAAGGGTACGAAAAACGTCGGGGTCCACAGGAGAAACAATAAGTCTAGGCCATTCTATACCTTTGATTTACGATAGAAATGAGACTAGAGTGACTGTTGTACTGCAATTTTTCAGGCCATGCGTCTTTTGCTTCCTGTGGAAGGGTACGAAAAACGTCGGGGTCCACAGGAGAAACATATAAGTCTAGGCCATTCTATACCTTTGATTTACGATAGAAATGAGACTAGAGTGACTGTTGTACTGCAATTTTTTCAGGCCATGCGTCTTTTGCTTCCTGTGGAAGGGTACGAAAAACGTCGGGGTCCACAGGAGAAACAATAAGTCTAGGCCATTCTATACCTTTGATTTACGATAGAAATGAGACTAGAGTGACTGTTGTACTGCAATTTTTTCAGGCCATGCGTCTTTTGCTTCCTGTGGAAGGGTACGAAAAACGTCGGGGTCCACAGGAGAAACATATAAGTCTAGCCATTCTATACCTTTGATTTACGATAGAAATGAGACTAGAGTGACTGTTGTACTGCAATTTTTCAGGCCATGCGTCTTTTGCTTCCTGTGGAAGGGTACGAAAAACGTCGGGGTCCACAGAGAAAACATATAAGTCTAGCCATTCTATACCTTTGATTTACGATAGAAATGAGACTAGAGTGACTGTTGTACTAATTTTTTCAGGCCATGCGTCTTTTGCTTCCTGTGGAAGGGTACGAAAAACGTCGGGGTCCACAGGAGAAACATATAAGTCTAGCCATTCTATACCTTTGATTTACGATAGAAATGAGACTAGAGTGACTGTTGTACTAATTTTTTCAGGCCATGCGTCTTTTGCTTCCTGTGGAAGGGTACGAAAAACGTCGGGGTCCACAGGAGAAACATATAAGTCTAGCCATTCTATACCTTTGATTTACGATAGAAATGAGACTAGAGTGACTGTTGTACTGCAATTTTTTCAGGCCATGCGTCTTTTGCTTCCTGTGGAAGGGTACGAAAAACGTCGGGGTCCACAGGAGAAACATATAAGTCTAGCCATTCTATACCTTTGATTTACGATAGAAATGAGACTAGAGTGACTGTTGTACTAATTTTTTCAGGCCATGCGTCTTTTGCTTCCTGTGGAAGGGTACGAAAAACGTCGGGGTCCACAGGAGAAACATATAAGTCTAGGCCATTCTATACCTTTGATTTACGATAGAAATGAGACTAGAGTGACTGTTGTACTGCAATTTTTTCAGGCCATGCGTCTTTTGCTTCCTGTGGAAGGGTACGAAAAACGTCGGGGTCCACAGGAGAAACATATAAGTCTAGCCATTCTATACCTTTGATTTACGATAGAAATGAGACTAGAGTGACTGTTGTACTGCAATTTTTTCAGGCCATGCGTCTTTTGCTTCCTGTGGAAGGGTACGAAAAACGTCGGGGTCCACAGGAGAAAAATAAGTCTAGCCATTCTATACCTTTGATTTACGATAGAAATGAGACTAGAGTGACTGTTGTACTGCAATTTTTTCAGGCCATGCGTCTTTTGCTTCCTGTGGAAGGGTACGAAAAACGTCGGGGTCCACAGGAGAAACATATAAGTCTAGCCATTCTATACCTTTGATTTACGATAGAAATGAGACTAGAGTGACTGTTGTACTGCAATTTTTCAGGCCATGCGTCTTTTGCTTCCTGTGGAAGGGTACGAAAAACGTCGGGGTCCACAGGAGAAACATATAAGTCTAGGCCATTCTATACCTTTGATTTACGATAGAAATGAGACTAGAGTGACTGTTGTACTGCAATTTTTTCAGGCCATGCGTCTTTTGCTTCCTGTGGAAGGGTACGAAAAACGTCGGGGTCCACAGGAGAAACATATAAGTCTAGGCCATTCTATACCTTTGATTTACGATAGAAATGAGACTAGAGTGACTGTTGTACTAATTTTTCAGGCCATGCGTCTTTTGCTTCCTGTGGAAGGGTACGAAAAACGTCGGGGTCCACAGGAGAAACATATAAGTCTAGGCCATTCTATACCTTTGATTTACGATAGAAATGAGACTAGAGTGACTGTTGTACTGCAATTTTTTCAGGCCATGCGTCTTTTGCTTCCTGTGGAAGGGTACGAAAAACGTCGGGGTCCACAGGAGAAACATATAAGTCTAGGCCATTCTATACCTTTGATTTACGATAGAAATGAGACTAGAGTGACTGTTGTACTGCAATTTTTTCAGGCCATGCGTCTTTTGCTTCCTGTGGAAGGGTACGAAAAACGTCGGGGTCCACAGGAGAAACATATAAGTCTAGCCATTCTATACCTTTGATTTACGATAGAAATGAGACTAGAGTGACTGTTGTACTAATTTTTTCAGGCCATGCGTCTTTTGCTTCCTGTGGAAGGGTACGAAAAACGTCGGGGTCCACAGGAGAAACATATAAGTCTAGGCCATTCTATACCTTTGATTTACGATAGAAATGAGACTAGAGTGACTGTTGTACTGCAATTTTTTTCAGCCATGCGTCTTTTGCTTC
>ML133387.1:1320618-1351262 GCA_003864495.1 Nemopilema nomurai | reverse complement strand
AGAAACATATAGTCACTAGACCATCTATACCTTTGATTTACGATAGAAATAACTAGTGACTGTTGTACTACAATTCTTTCAGGCCATGCGTTTTTTGCTTCCTGTGGAAGGGTACGAAAAACCGGGGTCCACAGGAGAAACATATAAGTCTAGACCATTCTATACCTTTGATTTACGATAGAAATGAGACTAGACTGTTTGTTGTACTACAATTCTTTCAGGCCATGCGTTTTTGCTTCCTGTGGAAGGGTACGAAAAACGCCGGTCCACAGGAGAAACATATAAGTCTAGACCATTTTATACCTTTGATTTTACGATAGAAATGAGACTAGAGTGACTGTTTGTACTACAAGTCTTTCAGGCCAGCGTCTTTTGCTTCCTGTGGAAGGGTACGAAAAAAACGCGGGTCCACAGGAGAAACATAAAGTCTAGACCATTTTATACCTTTATTTACGATAGAAATGAAGACTAGGAGTACTTTGTACTACAAGTCTTTCAGGCCATGCGTCTTTTGCTTCCTGTGGAAGGGTACGGAAAAACGTCGGTCCACAGGGAAAACATATAAGTCTAGACCATTCTATACCTTTGATTTACAGAAATGAGACTAGGGTGACTGTTGTACTACAATTCTTTCAGGCCATGCGTCTTTTGCTTCCTGTGGAAGGGTACGAAAAACGCGGGTCCACAGGAGAAACATAAGTCTAGACCATTCTATACCTTTGATTTACGATAGAAATGAGACTAGGGTGACTTGTTGTACTACAAGTCTTTCAGGCCATGCGTCTTTTGCTTCCTGTGGAAGGGTACGAAAAAAACGTCGGGTCCACAGGAGAAACATATAAGTCTAGACCATTCTATACCTTTGATTTACGATAGAAATGAGACTAGAGTGACTGTTGTACTACAAGTCTTTCAGGCCATGCGTCTTTGCTTTCCTGTGGAAGGGTACGAAAAACGCTCGGTTCCACAGGAGAAACATAAAGTCTAGACCATTCTATACCTTTATTTACGATAGAAATGAGACTAGAGTGACTGTTTCTTTTACACAAGTCTTTCAGGCCATGCGTCTTTTGCTTCCTGTGGAAGGTACGAAAAACGTCGGGTCCACAGGGAGAAACTTATAAGTCTAGACCATTCTTTACCTTTGATTTACGATAGAAATGAGACTAGAGTGACTGTTGTACTACAAGTCTTTCAGGCCATGCCGTTTTGCTTCCTGTGGAAGGGTACGAAAAACGCGGGTCCACAGAGAGAAACATATAAGTCTAGACCATTCTATACCTTTGATTTACGATAGAAATGAGACTAGAGTGATTGTTGTACTACAATTCTTTCAGGCCATGCGTCTTTTGCTTCCTGTGGAAGGGTACGAAAAAAACGTCGGGGTCCACAGGAGAAACATATAAGTCTAGACCATTCTATACCTTTGATTTACGATAGAAATGAGAACTAGAGTGATTGTTGTACTACAGTCTTTCAGGCCATGCGATTTGCTTCCTGTGGAAGGGTACGAAAAACGCGGGGTCCACAGGAGAAACATATAAGTCTAGACCATTCTTTACCTTTGATTTACGAAGAAATGAGACTAGAGTGACTGTTGTACTACAAGTCTTTCAGGCCATGCGTCATTTGCTTCCTGTGGAAGGGTACGAAAAACTCGGGGTCCACAGGAGAAACATATAAGTCTAGACCATTCTATACCTTTGATTTACGATAGAAATGAGACTAGAGTGACTGTTGTACTACAATTCTTTCAGGCCATGCGTCTTTTGCTTCCTGTGGAAGGGTACGAAAAACGTCGGGGTCCACAGGAGAAACATATAAGTCTAGACCATTCTATACCTTTGATTTACGAAAGAAATGAGACTAGAGTGACTGTTGTACTACAAGTCTTTCAGGCCATGCGTCTTTTGCTTCCTGTGGAAGGGTACGAAAAACGTCGGGGTCCACAGGAGAAACATATAAGTCTAGACCATTCTACTTTGATTTACGATAGAAATGAGACTAGAGTGACTGTTGTACTACAAGTCTTTCAGGCCATGCGTCTTTTGCTTCCTGTGGAAGGGTACGAAAAACGTCGGGGTCCACAGGAGAAACATATAAGTCTAGACCATTCTATACCTTTGATTTGATAGAAATGAGACTAGAGTGACTGTTGTACTACAAGTCTTTCAGGCCATGCGTCTTTTGCTTCCTGTGGAAGGGTACGAAAAACTCGGGGTCCACAGGAGAAACATATAAGTCTAGACCATTCTATACCTTTGATTTACGATAGAAATGAGACTAGAGTGACTGTTGTACTACAAGTCTTTCAGGCCATGCGTTTTGCTTCCTGTGGAAGGGTACGAAAAACCGTCGGGTCCACAGGAGAAACATATAAGTCTAGACCATTCTATACCTTTGATTTACGATAGAAATGAGACTAGAGTGACTGTTGTACTACAAGTCTTTCAGGCCATGCGTCTTTTGCTTCCTGTGGAAGGGTACGAAAAACGTCGGGTCCACAGGAAGAACACATATAAGTCTAGACCATTTATACCTTTGATTTACGATAGAAATGAGACTAGATGACTGTTGTACTACAAGTCTTTCAGGCCATGCGTCTTTTGCTTCCTGTGGAAGGGTACGAAAAACGTCGGGGTCCACAGGAGAAACATATAAGTCTAGACCATTCTATACCTTTGATTTACGATAGAAATGAGACTGAGTGACTTGTACTACAAGTCTTTCAGGCCATGCGTCTTTTGCTTCCTGTGGAAGGGTACGAAAAACGCGGGGTCCACAGGAGAAACATATAAGTCTAGACCATTCTATACCTTACGATAGAAATGAGACTAGGGTGACTGTTGTACTACAAGTCTTTCAGGCCATGCGTCTTTTGCTTCCTGTGGAAGGGTACGAAAAACGTCGGGTCCACAGGAGAAACATATAAGTCTAGACCATTCTATACCTTTGATTTACGATAGAAATGAGACTAGAGTGACTGTTGTACTACAAGTCTTTCAGGCCATGCGTCTTTTGCTTCCTGTGGAAGGGTACGAAAAACGTCGGGGTCCACAGGAGAAACATATAAGTCTAGACCATTCTATACCTTTGATTTACGATAGAAATGAGACTAGAGTGACTGTTGTACTACAATTCTTTCAGGCCATGCGTCTTTTGCTTCCTGTGGAAGGGTACGAAAAACGCGGGTCCACAGGAGAAACATATAAGTCTAGACCATTCTATACCTTTGATTTACGATAGAAATGAGACTAGGGTGACTGTTGTACTACAAGTCTTTCAGGCCATGCGTCTTTTGCTTCCTGTGGAAGGGTACGAAAAACGTCGGGGTCCACAGGAGAAACATATAAGTCTAGACCATTCTATACCTTTGATTTACATAGAAATGAGACTAGAGTGATGTTGTACTACAAGTCTTTCAGGCCATGCGTCTTTTGCTTCCTGTGGAAGGGTACGAAAACGCGGGGTCCACAGGAGAAACATATAAGTCTAGACCATTCTATACCTTTGATTTACGATAGAAATGAGACTAGGGTGACTGTTGTACTACAATTCTTTCAGGCCATGCGTCTTTTGCTTCCTGTGGAAGGGTACGAAAAACGTCGGGGTCCACAGGAGAAACATATAAGTCTAGACCATTCTATACCTTTGATTTACGATAGAAATGAGACTAGATGACTGTTGTACTACAAGTCTTTCAGGCCATGCGTCTTTTGCTTCCTGTGGAAGGAGGTACGAAAAACGCGGGGTCCACAGGAGAAACATATAAGTCTAGACCATTCTATACCTTTGATTTACGATAGAAATGAGACTAGGTGACTGTTGTACTACAATTCTTTCAGGCCATGCGTCTTTTGCTTCCTGTGGAAGGGTACGAAAAACGTCGGGGTCCACAGGAGAAACATATAAGTCTAGACCATTCTATACCTTTGATTTACGATAGAAATGAGACTAGAGTGACTGTTGTACTACAATTCTTTCAGGCCATGCTTTTGCTTCCTGTGGAAGGGTACGAAAAACGCGGGGTCCACAGGAGAAACATATAAGTCTAGACCATTCTATACCTTTGATTTACGATAGAAATGAGACTGAGTGACTGTTGTACTACAAGTCTTTCAGGCCATGCGTCTTTTGCTTCCTGTGGAAGGGTACGAAAAACGTCGGGTCCACAGGAGAAACATATAAGTCTAGACCATTCTATACCTTTGATTTACGATAGAAATGAGACTAGAGTGACTGTTGTACTACAAGTCTTTCAGGCCATGCGTTTTTGCTTCCTGTGGAAGGGTACGAAAAACGCGGGGTCCACAGGAGAAACATATAAGTCTAGACCATTCTATACCTTTGATTTACGATAGAAATGAGACTAGAGTGATTGTACTACAAGTCTTTCAGGCCATGCGTCTTTTGCTTCCTGTGGAAGGGTACGAAAAACGCGGGGTCCACAGGAGAAACATATAAGTCTAGACCATTCTATACCTTTGATTTACGATAGAAATGAGACTAGGTGATTGTTGTACTACAAGTCTTTCAGGCCATGCGTCTTTTGCTTCCTGTGGAAGGGTACGAAAAACGTCGGGGTCCACAGGAGAAACATATAAGTCTAGACCATTCTATACCTTTGATTTACGATAGAAATGAGACTAGAGTGACTGTTGTACTACAAGTCTTTCAGGCCATGCGTCTTTTGCTTCCTGTGGAAGGGTACGAAAAACGCGGGGTCCACAGGAGAAACATATAAGTCTAGACCATTCTTACCTTTGATTTACGATAGAAATGAGAAGAGTGATTGTTGTACTACAATTCTTTCAGGCCATGCGTCTTTTGCTTCCTGTGGAAGGGTACGAAAAACGTCGGGGTCCACAGGAGAAACATATAAGTCTAGACCATTCTATACCTTTGATTTACGATAGAAATGAGACTAGAGTGACTGTTGTACTACAAGTCTTTCAGGCCATGCGTCTTTTGCTTCCTGTGGAAGGGTACGAAAAACGTCGGGGTCCACAGGAGAAACATATAAGTCTAGACCATTCTATACCTTTGATTTACGATAGAAATGAGACTAGAGTGACTGTTGTACTACAAGTCTTTCAGGCCATGCGTCTTTTGCTTCCTGTGGAAGGGTACGAAAAACGTCGGGGTCCACAGGAGAAACATATAAGTCTAGACCATTCTATACCTTTGATTTACGATAGAAATGAGACTAGAGTGACTGTTGTACTACAAGTCTTTCAGGCCATGCGTCTTTTGCTTCCTGTGGAAGGGTACGAAAAACGTCGGGGTCCACAGGAGAAACATATAAGTCTAGACCATTCTATACCTTTGATTTACGATAGAAATGAGACTAGAGTGACTGTTGTACTACAATTCTTTCAGGCCATGCGTCTTTTGCTTCCTGTGGAAGGGTACGAAAAACGTCGGGGTCCACAGGAGAAACATATAAGTCTAGACCATTCTATACCTTTGATTTACGATAGAAATGAGACTAGAGTGACTGTTGTACTACAAGTCTTTCAGGCCATGCGTCTTTTGCTTCCTGTGGAAGGGTACGAAAAACGTCGGGGTCCACAGGAGAAACATATAAGTCTAGACCATTCTATACCTTTGATTTACGATAGAAATGAGACTAGAGTGACTGTTGTACTACAAGTCTTTCAGGCCATGCGTCTTTTGCTTCCTGTGGAAGGGTACGAAAAACGTCGGGGTCCACAGGAGAAACATATAAGTCTAGACCATTCTATACCTTTGATTTACGATAGAAATGAGACTAGAGTGACTGTTGTACTACAAGTCTTTCAGGCCATGCGTCTTTTGCTTCCTGTGGAAGGGTACGAAAAACGCGGGGTCCACAGGAGAAACATATAAGTCTAGACCATTCTATACCTTTGATTTACGATAGAAATGAGACTAGAGTGACTGTTGTACTACAAGTCTTTCAGGCCATGCGTCTTTTGCTTCCTGTGGAAGGGTACGAAAAACGTCGGGGTCCACAGGAGAAACATATAAGTCTAGACCATTCTATACCTTTGATTTACGATAGAAATGAGACTAGTGACTGTTGTACTACAAGTCTTTCAGGCCATGCGTCTTTTGCTTCCTGTGGAAGGGTACGAAAAACGTCGGGGTCCACAGGAGAAACATATAAGTCTAGACCATTCTATACCTTTGATTTACGATAGAAATGAGACGAGTGACTGTTGTACTACAAGTCTTTCAGGCCATGCGTCTTTTGCTTCCTGTGGAAGGGTACGAAAAACGTCGGGGTCCACAGGAGAAACATATAAGTCTAGACCATTCTATACCTTTGATTTACGATAGAAATGAGACTAGAGTGACTGTTGTACTACAAGTCTTTCAGGCCATGCGTTTTGCTTCCTGTGGAAGGGTACGAAAAACGCGGGGTCCACAGGAGAAACATATAAGTCTAGACCATTCTATACCTTTGATTTACGATAGAAATGAGACTAGAGTGACTGTTGTACTACAAGTCTTTCAGGCCATGCGTCTTTTGCTTCCTGTGGAAGGGTACGAAAAACGTCGGGGTCCACAGGAGAAACATATAAGTCTAGACCATTCTATACCTTTGATTTACGATAGAAATGAGACTAGGTGACTGTTGTACTACAAGTCTTTCAGGCCATGCGTTTTTGCTTCCTGTGGAAGGGTACGAAAAACGTCGGGGTCCACAGGAGAAACATATAAGTCTAGACCATTCTATACCTTTGATTTACGATAGAAATGAGACTAGAGTGACTGTTGTACTACAAGTCTTTCAGGCCATGCGTTTTGCTTCCTGTGGAAGGGTACGAAAAACGCGGGGTCCACAGGAGAAACATATAAGTCTAGACCATTCTATACCTTTGATTTACGATAGAAATGAGACTAGAGTGACTGTTGTACTACAAGTCTTTCAGGCCATGCGTCTTTTGCTTCCTGTGGAAGGGTACGAAAAACGTCGGGGTCCACAGGAGAAACATATAAGTCTAGACCATTCTATACCTTTGATTTACGATAGAAATGAGACTAGAGTGACTGTTGTACTACAAGTCTTTCAGGCCATGCGTCTTTTGCTTCCTGTGGAAGGGTACGAAAAACGTCGGGGTCCACAGGAGAAACATATAAGTCTAGACCATTCTATACCTTTGATTTACGATAGAAATGAGACTAGAGTGACTGTTGTACTACAAGTCTTTCAGGCCATGCGTCTTTTGCTTCCTGTGGAAGGGTACGAAAAACGTCGGGGTCCACAGGAGAAACATATAAGTCTAGACCATTCTATACCTTTGATTTACGATAGAAATGAGACTAGGTGACTTGTACTACAAGTCTTTCAGGCCATGCGTCTTTTGCTTCCTGTGGAAGGGTACGAAAAACGCGGGGTCCACAGGAGAAACATATAAGTCTAGACCATTCTATACCTTTGATTTACGATAGAAATGAGACTAGAGTGACTGTTGTACTACAAGTCTTTCAGGCCATGCGTCTTTTGCTTCCTGTGGAAGGGTACGAAAAACGTCGGGGTCCACAGGAGAAACATATAAGTCTAGACCATTCTATACCTTTGATTTACGATAGAAATGAGACTAGGTGACTGTTGTACTACAAGTCTTTCAGGCCATGCGTCTTTTGCTTCCTGTGGAAGGGTACGAAAAACGTCGGGGTCCACAGGAGAAACATATAAGTCTAGACCATTCTATACCTTTGATTTACGATAGAAATGAGACTAGAGTGACTGTTGTACTACAAGTCTTTCAGGCCATGCGTCTTTTGCTTCCTGTGGAAGGGTACGAAAAACGTCGGGGTCCACAGGAGAAACATATAAGTCTAGACCATTCTATACCTTTGATTTACGATAGAAATGAGACTAGAGTGACTGTTGTACTACAAGTCTTTCAGGCCATGCGTCTTTTGCTTCCTGTGGAAGGGTACGAAAAACGTCGGGGTCCACAGGAGAAACATATAAGTCTAGACCATTCTATACCTTTGATTTACGATAGAAATGAGACTAGAGTGACTGTTGTACTACAAGTCTTTCAGGCCATGCGTCTTTTGCTTCCTGTGGAAGGGTACGAAAAACGTCGGGGTCCACAGGAGAAACATATAAGTCTAGACCATTCTATACCTTTGATTTACGATAGAAATGAGACTAGAGTGACTGTTGTACTACAAGTCTTTCAGGCCATGCGTCTTTTGCTTCCTGTGGAAGGGTACGAAAAACGTCGGGGTCCACAGGAGAAACATATAAGTCTAGACCATTCTATACCTTTGATTTACGATAGAAATGAGACTAGGTGACTGTTGTACTACAAGTCTTTCAGGCCATGCGTCTTTTGCTTCCTGTGGAAGGGTACGAAAAACGGGGTCCACAGGAGAAACATATAAGTCTAGACCATTCTATACCTTTGATTTACGATAGAAATGAGACTAGGTGACTTTGTACTACAAGTCTTTCAGGCCATGCGTCTTTTGCTTCCTGTGGAAGGGTACGAAAAACGCGGGGTCCACAGGAGAAACATATAAGTCTAGACCATTCTATACCTTTGATTTACGATAGAAATGAGACTAGAGTGACTGTTGTACTACAAGTCTTTCAGGCCATGCGTCTTTTGCTTCCTGTGGAAGGGTACGAAAAACGTCGGGGTCCACAGGAGAAACATATAAGTCTAGACCATTCTATACCTTTGATTTACGATAGAAATGAGACTAGAGTGATTGTACTACAAGTCTTTCAGGCCATGCGTCTTTTGCTTCCTGTGGAAGGGTACGAAAAACGCGGGGTCCACAGGAGAAACATATAAGTCTAGACCATTCTATACCTTTGATTTACGATAGAAATGAGACTAGAGTGACTGTTGTACTACAAGTCTTTCAGGCCATGCGTCTTTTGCTTCCTGTGGAAGGGTACGAAAAACGTCGGGGTCCACAGGAGAAACATATAAGTCTAGACCATTCTATACCTTTGATTTACGATAGAAATGAGACTAGAGTGATTGTTGTACTACAAGTCTTTCAGGCCATGCGTCTTTTGCTTCCTGTGGAAGGGTACGAAAAACGCGGGGTCCACAGGAGAAACATATAAGTCTAGACCATTCTATACCTTTGATTTACGATAGAAATGAGACTAGAGTGACTGTTGTACTACAAGTCTTTCAGGCCATGCGTCTTTTGCTTCCTGTGGAAGGGTACGAAAAACGTCGGGGTCCACAGGAGAAACATATAAGTCTAGACCATTCTATACCTTTGATTTACGATAGAAATGAGACTAGAGTGACGTTGTACTACAAGTCTTTCAGGCCATGCGTCTTTTGCTTCCTGTGGAAGGGTACGAAAAACGGGGTCCACAGGAGAAACATATAAGTCTAGACCATTCTATACCTTTGATTTACGATAGAAATGAGACTAGAGTGACTGTTGTACTACAAGTCTTTCAGGCCATGCGTCTTTTGCTTCCTGTGGAAGGGTACGAAAAACGTCGGGGTCCACAGGAGAAACATATAAGTCTAGACCATTCTATACCTTTGATTTACGATAGAAATGAGACTAGAGTGACTGTTGTACTACAAGTCTTTCAGGCCATGCGTCTTTTGCTTCCTGTGGAAGGGTACGAAAAACGCGGGGTCCACAGGAGAAACATATAAGTCTAGACCATTCTATACCTTTGATTTACGATAGAAATGAGACTAGAGTGATTGTTGTACTACAAGTCTTTCAGGCCATGCGTCTTTTGCTTCCTGTGGAAGGGTACGAAAAACGCGGGGTCCACAGGAGAAACATATAAGTCTAGACCATTCTATACCTTTGATTTACGATAGAAATGAGACTAGAGTGACTGTTGTACTACAATTCTTTCAGGCCATGCGTCTTTTGCTTCCTGTGGAAGGGTACGAAAAACGTCGGGGTCCACAGGAGAAACATATAAGTCTAGACCATTCTATACCTTTGATTTACGATAGAAATGAGACTAGGTGACTGTTGTACTACAAGTCTTTCAGGCCATGCGTCTTTTGCTTCCTGTGGAAGGGTACGAAAAACGTCGGGGTCCACAGGAGAAACATATAAGTCTAGACCATTCTATACCTTTGATTTACGATAGAAATGAGACTAGAGTGACTGTTGTACTACAAGTCTTTCAGGCCATGCGTCTTTTGCTTCCTGTGGAAGGGTACGAAAAACGTCGGGGTCCACAGGAGAAACATATAAGTCTAGACCATTCTATACCTTTGATTTACGATAGAAATGAGACTAGAGTGACTGTTGTACTACAAGTCTTTCAGGCCATGCGTTTTGCTTCCTGTGGAAGGGTACGAAAAACGGGGTCCACAGGAGAAACATATAAGTCTAGACCATTCTATACCTTTGATTTACGATAGAAATGAGACTAGAGTGATGTTGTACTACAAGTCTTTCAGGCCATGCGTCTTTTGCTTCCTGTGGAAGGGTACGAAAAACGTCGGGGTCCACAGGAGAAACATATAAGTCTAGACCATTCTATACCTTTGATTTACGAAAATGAGACTAGGTGACTGTTGTACTACAAGTCTTTCAGGCCATGCGTCTTTTGCTTCCTGTGGAAGGGTACGAAAAACGCGGGGTCCACAGGAGAAACATATAAGTCTAGACCATTCTATACCTTTGATTTACGATAGAAATGAGACTAGAGTGACTGTTGTACTACAAGTCTTTCAGGCCATGCGTCTTTTGCTTCCTGTGGAAGGGTACGAAAAACGTCGGGGTCCACAGGAGAAACATATAAGTCTAGACCATTCTATACCTTTGATTTACGATAGAAATGAGACTAGAGTGACTGTTGTACTACAAGTCTTTCAGGCCATGCGTCTTTTTGCTTCCTGTGGAAGGGTACGAAAAACGCGGGGTCCACAGGAGAAACATATAAGTCTAGACCATTCTATACCTTTGATTTACGATAGAAATGAGACTAGAGTGATTGTTGTACTACAAGTCTTTCAGGCCATGCGTCTTTTGCTTCCTGTGGAAGGGTACGAAAAACGTCGGGGTCCACAGGAGAAACATATAAGTCTAGACCATTCTATACCTTTGATTTACGATAGAAATGAGACTAGAGTGACTTTGTACTACAAGTCTTTCAGGCCATGCGTTTTTGCTTCCTGTGGAAGGGTACGAAAAACGCGGGGTCCACAGGAGAAACATATAAGTCTAGACCATTCTATACCTTTGATTTACGATAGAAATGAGACTAGAGTGATTGTTGTACTACAAGTCTTTCAGGCCATGCGTCTTTTGCTTCCTGTGGAAGGGTACGAAAAACGTCGGGGTCCACAGGAGAAACATATAAGTCTAGACCATTCTATACCTTTGATTTACGATAGAAATGAGACTAGGTGACTGTTGTACTACAAGTCTTTCAGGCCATGCGTCTTTTGCTTCCTGTGGAAGGGTACGAAAAACGTCGGGGTCCACAGGAGAAACATATAAGTCTAGACCATTCTATACCTTTGATTTACGATAGAAATGAGACTAGAGTGACTGTTGTACTACAAGTCTTTCAGGCCATGCGTCTTTTGCTTCCTGTGGAAGGGTACGAAAAACGTCGGGGTCCACAGGAGAAACATATAAGTCTAGACCATTCTATACCTTTGATTTACGATAGAAATGAGACTAGAGTGACTGTTGTACTACAAGTCTTTCAGGCCATGCGTTTTTGCTTCCTGTGGAAGGGTACGAAAAACGCGGGGTCCACAGGAGAAACATATAAGTCTAGACCATTCTATACCTTTGATTTACGATAGAAATGAGACTAGAGTGACTTGTACTACAATTCTTTCAGGCCATGCGTTTTTGCTTCCTGTGGAAGGGTACGAAAAACGGGGTCCACAGGAGAAACATATAAGTCTAGACCATTCTATACCTTTGATTTACGATAGAAATGAGACTAGAGTGACTGTTGTACTACAAGTCTTTCAGGCCATGCGTCTTTTGCTTCCTGTGGAAGGGTACGAAAAACGCGGGGTCCACAGGAGAAACATATAAGTCTAGACCATTCTATACCTTTGATTTACGATAGAAATGAGACTAGAGTGACTGTTGTACTACAAGTCTTTCAGGCCATGCGTTTTGCTTCCTGTGGAAGGGTACGAAAAACGTCGGGGTCCACAGGAGAAACATATAAGTCTAGACCATTCTATACCTTTGATTTACGATAGAAATGAGACTAGAGTGATTGTTGTACTACAAGTCTTTCAGGCCATGCGTCTTTTGCTTCCTGTGGAAGGGTACGAAAAACGTCGGGGTCCACAGGAGAAACATATAAGTCTAGACCATTCTATACCTTTGATTTACGATAGAAATGAGACTAGAGTGACTGTTGTACTACAAGTCTTTCAGGCCATGCGTCTTTTGCTTCCTGTGAAGGGTACGAAAAACGCGGGGTCCACAGGGAGAAACATATAAGTCTAGACCATTCTATACCTTATTTACGATTATTGAGACATAGAAATGAGCTAGAGTGATTGTTGTACTACAATTCTTTCAGGCCATGCGTCTTTTGCTTCCTGTGGAAGGGTACGAAAAAACGTCGGGGTCCACAGGAGAAACATATAAGTCTAGACCATTCTATACCTTTGATTTACGATAGAAATGAGACTAGAGTGATTGTTGTACTACAAGTCTTTCAGGCCATGCGTTTTTGCTTCCTGTGGAAGGGTACGAAAAACGCGGGGTCCACAGGAGAAACATATAAGTCTAGACCATTCTATACCTTTGATTTACGATAGAAATGAGACTAGAGTGATTGTGTACTACAAGTCTTTCAGGCCATGCGTCTTTTGCTTCCTGTGGAAGGGTACGAAAAACTCGGGGTCCAGGAGAAACATATAAGTCTAGACCATTCTATACCTTTGATTTACGATAGAAATGAGAAGAGTGATTGTTGTACTACAAGTCTTTCAGGCCATGCGTCTTTTGCTTCCTGTGGAAGGTACGAAAAACGGGGGTCCACAGGAGAAACATATAAGTCTAGACCATTCTATACCTTTGATTTACGATAGAAATGAGACTAGATTGTTGTACTACAAGTCTTTCAGGCCATGCGTCTTTTGCTTCCTGTGGAAGGGTACGAAAAACGCGGGGTCCACAGGAGAAACATATAAGTCTAGACCATTCTATACCTTTGATTTACGATAGAAATGAGACTAGAGTGATTTTGTACTACAAGTCTTTCAGGCCATGCGTCTTTTGCTTCCTGTGGAAGGGTACGAAAAACGCGGGGTCCACAGGAGAAACATATAAGTCTAGACCATTCTATACCTTTGATTTACGATAGAAATGAGACTAGATGATTGTTGTACTACAAGTCTTTCAGGCCATGCGTTTTTGCTTCCTGTGGAAGGGTACGAAAAACGTCGGGGTCCACAGGAGAAACATATAAGTCTAGACCATTCTATACCTTTGATTTACGATAGAAATGAGACTAGAGTGATTGTTGTACTACAAGTCTTTCAGGCCATGCGTCTTTTGCTTCCTGTGGAAGGGTACGAAAAACGCGGGTCCACAGGAGAAACATATAAGTCTAGACCATTCTATACCTTTGATTTACGATAGAAATGAGAACTAGAGTGATTGTTGTACTACAAGTCTTTCAGGCCATGCGTTTTGCTTCCTGTGGAAGGGTACGAAAAACGCGGGGTCCACAGGAGAAACATATAAGTCTAGACCATTCTATACCTTTGATTTACGATAGAAATGAGACTAGAGTGATTGTTGTACTACAAGTCTTTCAGGCCATGCGTTTTTGCTTCCTGTGGAAGGGTACGAAAAAACGGGGTCCACAGGAGAAACATATAAGTCTAGACCATTCTATACCTTTGATTTACGATAGAAATGAGACTAGAGTGATTGTTGTACTACAAGTCTTTCAGGCCATGCGTTTTGCTTCCTGTGGAAGGGTACGAAAAACGTCGGGGTCCACAGGAGAAACATATAAGTCTAGACCATTCTATACCTTTGATTTACGATAGAAATGAGACTAGAGTGATTGTTGTACTACAAGTCTTTCAGGCCATGCGTCTTTTGCTTCCTGTGGAAGGGTACGAAAAACGCGGGGTCCACAGGAGAAACATATAAGTCTAGACCATTCTATACCTTTGATTTACGATAGAAATGAGACTAGAGTGATTGTTGTACTACAAGTCTTTCAGGCCATGCGTCTTTTGCTTCCTGTGGAAGGGTACGAAAAACGCGGGTCCACAGGAGAAACATATAAGTCTAGACCATTCTATACCTTTGATTTACGATAGAAATGAGACTAGGTGATTGTTGTACTACAAGTCTTTCAGGCCATGCGTTTTGCTTCCTGTGGAAGGGTACGAAAAACGCGGGGTCCACAGGAGAAACATATAAGTCTAGACCATTCTATACCTTTGATTTACGATAGAAATGAGACTAGAGTGACTGTTGTACTACAAGTCTTTCAGGCCATGCGTTTTGCTTCCTGTGGAAGGGTACGAAAAACGCGGGGTCCACAGGAGAAACATATAAGTCTAGACCATTCTATACCTTTGATTTACGATAGAAATGAGACTAGAGTGATTGTTGTACTACAAGTCTTTCAGGCCATGCGTTCTTTTGCTTCCTGTGGAAGGGTACGAAAAACGCGGGGTCCACAGGAGAAACATATAAGTCTAGACCATTCTATACCTTTGATTTACGATAGAAATGAGACTAGAGTGATTGTTGTACTACAAGTCTTTCAGGCCATGCGTTTTGCTTCCTGTGGAAGGGTACGAAAAACGCGGGGTCCACAGGAGAAACATATAAGTCTAGACCATTCTATACCTTTGATTTACGATAGAAATGAGACTAGAGTGACTGTTGTACTACAAGTCTTTCAGGCCATGCGTTTTTGCTTCCTGTGGAAGGGTACGAAAAACGCGGGGTCCACAGGAGAAACATATAAGTCTAGACCATTCTATACCTTTGATTTACGATAGAAATGAGACTAGAGTGATTTTGTACTACAAGTCTTTCAGGCCATGCGTTTTTGCTTCCTGTGGAAGGGTACGAAAAACGCGGGGTCCACAGGAGAAACATATAAGTCTAGACCATTCTATACCTTTGATTTACGATAGAAATGAGACTAGAGTGTTGTACTACAAGTCTTTCAGGCCATGCGTCTTTTGCTTCCTGTGGAAGGGTACGAAAAACGTCGGGGTCCACAGGAGAAACATATAAGTCTAGACCATTCTATACCTTTGATTTACGATAGAAATGAGACTAGGTGATTGTTGTACTACAAGTCTTTCAGGCCATGCGTCTTTTGCTTCCTGTGGAAGGGTACGAAAAACGTCGGGGTCCACAGGAGAAACATATAAGTCTAGACCATTCTATACCTTTGATTTACGATAGAAATGAGACTAGAGTGATTGTTGTACTACAAGTCTTTCAGGCCATGCGTCTTTTGCTTCCTGTGGAAGGGTACGAAAAACGCGGGGTCCACAGGAGAAACATATAAGTCTAGACCATTCTATACCTTTGATTTACGATAGAAATGAGACTAGAGTGATTGTTGTACTACAAGTCTTTCAGGCCATGCGTTTTTGCTTCCTGTGGAAGGGTACGAAAAACGCGGGGTCCACAGGAGAAACATATAAGTCTAGACCATTCTATACCTTTGATTTACGATAGAAATGAGACTAGAGTGATTGTTGTACTACAAGTCTTTCAGGCCATGCGTCTTTTGCTTCCTGTGGAAGGGTACGAAAAACGTCGGGGTCCACAGGAGAAACATATAAGTCTAGACCATTCTATACCTTTGATTTAGATAGATGAGACTAGAGTGATTGTACTACACAAGTCTTTCAGGCCATGCGTCTTTTGCTTCCTGTGGAAGGGTACGAAAAACGCGGGGTCCACAGGAGAAACATATAAGTCTAGACCATTCTATACCTTTGATTTACGATAGAAATGAGACTAGAGTGATTGTTGTACTACAAGTCTTTCAGGCCATGCGTTTTTGCTTCCTGTGGAAGGGTACGAAAAACGCGGGGTCCACAGGAGAAACATATAAGTCTAGACCATTCTATACTTTGATTTACGATAGAAATGAGCTAGAGTGATTGTTGTACTACAAGTCTTTCAGGCCATGCGTCTTTTGCTTCCTGTGGAAGGGTACGAAAAACGTCGGTCCACAGGAGAAACATATAAGTCTAGACCATTCTATACCTTTGATTTACGATAGAAATGAGACTAGAGTGACTGTTGTACTACAAGTCTTTCAGGCCATGCGTCTTTTGCTTCCTGTGGAAGGGTACGAAAAACGCGGGTCCACAGGAGAAACATATAAGTCTAGACCATTCTATACCTTTGATTTACGATAGAAATGAGACTAGAGTGATTGTTGTACTACAATTCTTTCAGGCCATGCGTTTTTGCTTCCTGTGGAAGGGTACGAAAAACGTCGGGGTCCACAGGAGAAACATATAAGTCTAGACCATTCTATACCTTTGATTTACGATAGAAATGAGACTAGAGTGACTTTGTACTACAAGTCTTTCAGGCCATGCGTTTTTGCTTCCTGTGGAAGGGTACGAAAAACGTCGGGGTCCACAGGAGAAACATATAAGTCTAGACCATTCTATACCTTTGATTTACGATAGAAATGAGACTAGAGTGACTGTTGTACTACAAGTCTTTCAGGCCATGCGTCTTTTGCTTCCTGTGGAAGGGTACGAAAAACGTCGGGGTCCACAGGAGAAACATATAAGTCTAGACCATTCTATACCTTTGATTTACGATAGAAATGAGACTAGAGTGACTGTTGTACTACAAGTCTTTCAGGCCATGCGTCTTTTGCTTCCTGTGGAAGGGTACGAAAAACGCGGGTCCACAGGAGAAACATATAAGTCTAGACCATTCTATACCTTTGATTTACGATAGAAATGAGACTAGAGTGACTGTTGTACTACAAGTCTTTCAGGCCATGCGTCTTTTGCTTCCTGTGGAAGGGTACGAAAAACGTCGGGGTCCACAGGAGAAACATATAAGTCTAGACCATTCTATACCTTTGATTTACGATAGAAATGAGACTAGGTGACTGTTGTACTACAAGTCTTTCAGGCCATGCGTCTTTTGCTTCCTGTGGAAGGGTACGAAAAACGTCGGGGTCCACAGGAGAAACATATAAGTCTAGACCATTCTATACCTTTGATTTACGATAGAAATGAGACTAGAGTGACTGTTGTACTACAAGTCTTTCAGGCCATGCGTCTTTTGCTTCCTGTGGAAGGGTACGAAAAACGCGGGGTCCACAGGAGAAACATATAAGTCTAGACCATTCTATACCTTTGATTTACGATAGAAATGAGACTAGAGTGACTGTTGTACTACAAGTCTTTCAGGCCATGCGTCTTTTGCTTCCTGTGGAAGGGTACGAAAAACGTGGGGTCCACAGGAGAAACATATAAGTCTAGACCATTCTATACCTTTGATTTACGATAGAAATGAGACTAGAGTGACTGTTGTACTACAAGTCTTTCAGGCCATGCGTCTTTTGCTTCCTGTGGAAGGGTACGAAAAACGTCGGGGTCCACAGGAGAAACATATAAGTCTAGACCATTCTATACCTTTGATTTACGATAGAAATGAGACTAGAGTGACTTGTACTACAAGTCTTTCAGGCCATGCGTCTTTTGCTTCCTGTGGAAGGGTACGAAAAACGGGGGTCCACAGGAGAAACATATAAGTCTAGACCATTCTATACCTTTGATTTACGATAGAAATGAGACTAGGTGATTGTTGTACTACAAGTCTTTCAGGCCATGCGTCTTTTGCTTCCTGTGGAAGGGTACGAAAAACGTCGGGGTCCACAGGAGAAACATATAAGTCTAGACCATTCTATACCTTTGATTTACGATAGAAATGAGACTAGAGTGACTGTTGTACTACAAGTCTTTCAGGCCATGCGTCTTTTGCTTCCTGTGGAAGGGTACGAAAAACGCGGGGTCCACAGGAGAAACATATAAGTCTAGACCATTCTATACCTTTGATTTACGATAGAAATGAGACTAGAGTGACTGTTGTACTACAAGTCTTTCAGGCCATGCGTCTTTTGCTTCCTGTGGAAGGGTACGAAAAACGCGGGGTCCACAGGAGAAACATATAAGTCTAGACCATTCTATACCTTTGATTTACGATAGAAATGAGACTAGAGTGACTGTTGTACTACAAGTCTTTCAGGCCATGCGTCTTTTGCTTCCTGTGGAAGGGTACGAAAAACGTCGGGGTCCACAGGAGAAACATATAAGTCTAGACCATTCTATACCTTTGATTTACGATAGAAATGAGACTAGGTGACTGTTGTACTACAAGTCTTTCAGGCCATGCGTCTTTTGCTTCCTGTGGAAGGGTACGAAAAACGTCGGGGTCCACAGGAGAAACATATAAGTCTAGACCATTCTATACCTTTGATTTACGATAGAAATGAGACTAGAGTGATTGTTGTACTACAAGTCTTTCAGGCCATGCGTCTTTTGCTTCCTGTGGAAGGGTACGAAAAACGCGGGGTCCACAGGAGAAACATATAAGTCTAGACCATTCTATACCTTTGATTTACGATAGAAATGAGACTAGAGTGACTGTTGTACTACAAGTCTTTCAGGCCATGCGTCTTTTGCTTCCTGTGGAAGGGTACGAAAAACGTCGGGGTCCACAGGAGAAACATATAAGTCTAGACCATTCTATACCTTTGATTTACGATAGAAATGAGACTAGAGTGACTTGTTGTACTACAAGTCTTTCAGGCCATGCGTCTTTTGCTTCCTGTGGAAGGGTACGAAAAACGTCGGGGTCCACAGGAGAAACATATAAGTCTAGACCATTCTATACCTTTGATTTACGATAGAAATGAGACTAGGTGACTGTTGTACTACAAGTCTTTCAGGCCATGCGTCTTTTGCTTCCTGTGGAAGGGTACGAAAAACGTCGGGGTCCACAGGAGAAACATATAAGTCTAGACCATTCTATACCTTTGATTTACGATAGAAATGAGACTAGAGTGACTGTTGTACTACAAGTCTTTCAGGCCATGCGTCTTTTGCTTCCTGTGGAAGGGTACGAAAAACGCGGGGTCCACAGGAGAAACATATAAGTCTAGACCATTCTATACCTTTGATTTACGATAGAAATGAGACTAGGTGACTGTTGTACTACAAGTCTTTCAGGCCATGCGTCTTTTGCTTCCTGTGGAAGGGTACGAAAAACGTCGGGGTCCACAGGAGAAACATATAAGTCTAGACCATTCTATACCTTTGATTTACGATAGAAATGAGACTAGGTGACTTTGTACTACAAGTCTTTCAGGCCATGCGTCTTTTGCTTCCTGTGGAAGGGTACGAAAAACGTCGGGGTCCACAGGAGAAACATATAAGTCTAGACCATTCTATACCTTTGATTTACGATAGAAATGAGACTAGAGTGACTTTGTACTACAAGTCTTTCAGGCCATGCGTCTTTTGCTTCCTGTGGAAGGGTACGAAAAACGCGGGGTCCACAGGAGAAACATATAAGTCTAGACCATTCTATACCTTTGATTTACGATAGAAATGAGACTAGACTGATTTTGTACTACAAGTCTTTCAGGCCATGCGTCTTTTGCTTCCTGTGGAAGGGTACGAAAAACGTCGGGGTCCACAGGAGAAACATATAAGTCTAGACCATTCTATACCTTTGATTTACAGAAATGAGACTAGAGTGACTGTTGTACTACAAGTCTTTCAGGCCATGCGTCTTTTGCTTCCTGTGGAAGGGTACGAAAAACGTCGGGGTCCACAGGAGAAACATATAAGTCTAGACCATTCTATACCTTTGATTTACGATAGAAATGAGACTAGAGTGACTGTTGTACTACAAGTCTTTCAGGCCATGCGTCTTTTGCTTCCTGTGGAAGGGTACGAAAAACGTCGGGGTCCACAGGAGAAACATATAAGTCTAGACCATTCTATACCTTTGATTTACGATAGAAATGAGACTAGAGTGATTGTACTACAAGTCTTTCAGGCCATGCGTCTTTTGCTTCCTGTGGAAGGGTACGAAAAACGTCGGGGTCCACAGGAGAAACATATAAGTCTAGACCATTCTATACCTTTGATTTACGATAGAAATGAGACTAGAGTGACTTGTACTACAAGTCTTTCAGGCCATGCTTTTGCTTCCTGTGGAAGGGTACGAAAAACGCGGGGTCCACAGGAGAAACATATAAGTCTAGACCATTCTATACCTTTGATTTACGATAGAAATGAGACTAGAGTGACTGTTGTACTACAAGTCTTTCAGGCCATGCGTCTTTTGCTTCCTGTGGAAGGGTACGAAAAACGCGGGGTCCACAGGAGAAACATATAAGTCTAGACCATTCTATACCTTTGATTTACGATAGAAATGAGAGAGTGATTGTTGTACTACAAGTCTTTCAGGCCATGCGTTTTTGCTTCCTGTGGAAGGGTACGAAAAACGTCGGGGTCCACAGAAGAAACATATAAGTCTAGACCATTCTATACCTTTGATTTACGATAGAAATGAGACTAGAGTGATTGTTGTACTACAAGTCTTTCAGGCCATGCGTCTTTTGCTTCCTGTGGAAGGGTACGAAAAACGTCGGGGTCCACAGGAGAAACATATAAGTCTAGACCATTCTATACCTTTGATTTACGATAGAAATGAGACTAGAGTGACTGTTGTACTACAAGTCTTTCAGGCCATGCGTTTTGCTTCCTGTGGAAGGGTACGAAAAACGCGGGGTCCACAGGAGAAACATATAAGTCTAGACCATTCTATACCTTTGATTTACGATAGAAATGAGACTAGAGTGACTTGTACTACAAGTCTTTCAGGCCATGCGTCTTTTGCTTCCTGTGGAAGGGTACGAAAAACCGGGGTCCACAGGAGAAACATATAAGTCTAGACCATTCTATACCTTTGATTTACGATAGAAATGAGACTAGAGTGACTGTTGTACTACAAGTCTTTCAGGCCATGCGTCTTTTGCTTCCTGTGGAAGGGTACGAAAAACGTCGGGGTCCACAGGAGAAACATATAAGTCTAGACCATTCTATACCTTTGATTTACGATAGAAATGAGACTAGAGTGACTGTTGTACTACAAGTCTTTCAGGCCATGCGTCTTTTGCTTCCTGTGGAAGGGTACGAAAAACGTCGGGTCCACAGGAGAAACATATAAGTCTAGACCATTCTATACCTTTGATTTACGATAGAAATGAGACTAGAGTGACTGTTGTACTACAAGTCTTTCAGGCCATGCGTCTTTTGCTTCCTGTGGAAGGGTACGAAAAACGCGGGGTCCACAGGAGAAACATATAAGTCTAGACCATTCTATACCTTTGATTTACGATAGAAATGAGACTAGAGTGACTTGTACTACAAGTCTTTCAGGCCATGCGTCTTTTGCTTCCTGTGGAAGGGTACGAAAAACGCGGGGTCCACAGGAGAAACATATAAGTCTAGACCATTCTATACCTTTGATTTACGATAGAAATGAGACTAGAGTGACTGTTGTACTACAAGTCTTTCAGGCCATGCGTCTTTTGCTTCCTGTGGAAGGGTACGAAAAACGGGGGTCCACAGGAGAAACATATAAGTCTAGACCATTCTATACCTTTGATTTACGATAGAAATGAGACTAGAGTGACTGTTGTACTACAAGTCTTTCAGGCCATGCGTCTTTTGCTTCCTGTGGAAGGGTACGAAAAACGTCGGGGTCCACAGGAGAAACATATAAGTCTAGACCATTCTATACCTTTGATTTACGATAGAAATGAGACTAGAGTGATTGTTGTACTACAAGTCTTTCAGGCCATGCGTCTTTTGCTTCCTGTGGAAGGGTACGAAAAACGTCGGGGTCCACAGGAGAAACATATAAGTCTAGACCATTCTATACCTTTGATTTACGATAGAAATGAGACTAGAGTGATTGTTGTACTACAAGTCTTTCAGGCCATGCGTCTTTTGCTTCCTGTGGAAGGGTACGAAAAACGTCGGGGTCCACAGGAGAAACATATAAGTCTAGACCATTCTATACCTTTGATTTACGATAGAAATGAGACTAGAGTGACTTGTACTACAAGTCTTTCAGGCCATGCGTTTTTGCTTCCTGTGGAAGGGTACGAAAAACCGGGGTCCACAGGAGAAACATATAAGTCTAGACCATTCTATACCTTTGATTTACGATAGAAATGAGACTAGAGTGACTGTTGTACTACAAGTCTTTCAGGCCATGCGTCTTTTGCTTCCTGTGGAAGGGTACGAAAAACGCGGGGTCCACAGGAGAAACATATAAGTCTAGACCATTCTATACCTTTGATTTACGATAGAAATGAGACTAGAGTGACTGTTGTACTACGTCTTTCAGGCCATGCGTCTTTTGCTTCCTGTGGAAGGGTACGAAAAACGCGGGGTCCACAGGAGAAACATATAAGTCTAGACCATTCTATACCTTTGATTTACGATAGAAATGAGACTAGGTGACTGTTGTACTACAAGTCTTTCAGGCCATGCGTCTTTTGCTTCCTGTGGAAGGGTACGAAAAACGCGGGGTCCACAGGAGAAACATATAAGTCTAGACCATTCTATACCTTTGATTTACGATAGAAATGAGACTAGAGTGATTGTTGTACTACAAGTCTTTCAGGCCATGCGTCTTTTGCTTCCTGTGGAAGGGTACGAAAAACGCGGGGTCCACAGGAGAAACATATAAGTCTAGACCATTCTATACCTTTGATTTACGATAGAAATGAGACTAGAGTGACTGTTGTACTACAAGTCTTTCAGGCCATGCGTCTTTTGCTTCCTGTGGAAGGGTACGAAAAACGTCGGGGTCCACAGAGAAACATATAAGTCTAGACCATTCTATACCTTTGATTTACGATAGAAATGAGACTAGACTGTGATTGTTGTACTACAAGTCTTTCAGGCCATGCGTTTTTGCTTCCTGTGGAAGGGTACGAAAAACGCGGGGTCCACAGGAGAAACATATAAGTCTAGACCATTCTATACCTTTGATTTACGATAGAAATGAGACTAGAGTGACGTTGTACTACAAGTCTTTCAGGCCATGCGTCTTTTGCTTCCTGTGGAAGGGTACGAAAAACGTCGGGGTCCACAGGAGAAACATATAAGTCTAGACCATTCTATACCTTTGATTTACGATAGAAATGAGACTAGAGTGACTGTTGTACTACAAGTCTTTCAGGCCATGCGTCTTTTGCTTCCTGTGGAAGGGTACGAAAAACGTCGGGGTCCACAGGAGAAACATATAAGTCTAGACCATTCTATACCTTTGATTTACGATAGAAATGAGACTAGAGTGATTGTTGTACTACAAGTCTTTCAGGCCATGCGTCTTTTGCTTCCTGTGGAAGGGTACGAAAAACGTCGGGGTCCACAGGAGAAACATATAAGTCTAGACCATTCTATACCTTTGATTTACGATAGAAATGAGACTAGAGTGATTGTTGTACTACAAGTCTTTCAGGCCATGCGTCTTTTGCTTCCTGTGGAAGGGTACGAAAAACGTCGGGGTCCACAGGAGAAACATATAAGTCTAGACCATTCTATACCTTTGATTTACAGAAATGAGACTAGGTGACTGTTGTACTACAAGTCTTTCAGGCCATGCGTCTTTTGCTTCCTGTGGAAGGGTACGAAAAACGTCGGGGTCCACAGGAGAAACATATAAGTCTAGACCATTCTATACCTTTGATTTACGATAGAAATGAGACTAGAGTGACTGTTGTACTACAAGTCTTTCAGGCCATGCGTCTTTTGCTTCCTGTGGAAGGGTACGAAAAACGTCGGGGTCCACAGGAGAAACATATAAGTCTAGACCATTCTATACCTTTGATTTACGATAGAAATGAGACTAGAGTGACTGTTGTACTACAAGTCTTTCAGGCCATGCGTCTTTTGCTTCCTGTGGAAGGGTACGAAAAACGTCGGGGTCCACAGGAGAAACATATAAGTCTAGACCATTCTATACCTTTGATTTACGATAGAAATGAGACTAGAGTGATTGTTGTACTACAAGTCTTTCAGGCCATGCGTCTTTTGCTTCCTGTGGAAGGGTACGAAAAACGGGGTCCACAGGAGAAACATATAAGTCTAGACCATTCTATACCTTTGATTTACGATAGAAATGAGACTAGAGTGACGTTGTACTACAAGTCTTTCAGGCCATGCGTCTTTTGCTTCCTGTGGAAGGGTACGAAAAACGTCGGGGTCCACAGGAGAAACATATAAGTCTAGACCATTCTATACCTTTGATTTACGATAGAAATGAGACTAGGTGACTGTTGTACTACAAGTCTTTCAGGCCATGCGTCTTTTGCTTCCTGTGGAAGGGTACGAAAAACGGGTCCACAGGAGAAACATATAAGTCTAGACCATTCTATACCTTTGATTTACGATAGAAATGAGACTAGAGTGACTGTTGTACTACAAGTCTTTCAGGCCATGCGTCTTTTGCTTCCTGTGGAAGGGTACGAAAAACGTCGGGGTCCACAGGAGAAACATATAAGTCTAGACCATTCTATACCTTTGATTTACGATAGAAATGAGACTAGAGTGACTGTTGTACTACAAGTCTTTCAGGCCATGCGTCTTTTGCTTCCTGTGGAAGGGTACGAAAACGCGGGTCCACAGGAGAAACATATAAGTCTAGACCATTCTATACCTTTGATTTACGATAGAAATGAGACTAGAGTGATTGTTGTACTACAAGTCTTTCAGGCCATGCGTCTTTTGCTTCCTGTGGAAGGGTACGAAAAACGCGGGTCCACAGGAGAAACATATAAGTCTAGACCATTCTATACCTTTGATTTACGATAGAAATGAGACTAGAGTGACTGTTGTACTACAAGTCTTTCAGGCCATGCGTCTTTTGCTTCCTGTGGAAGGGTACGAAAAACGCGGGGTCCACAGGAGAAACATATAAGTCTAGACCATTCTATACCTTTGATTTACGATAGAAATGAGACTAGAGTGACTGTTGTACTACAAGTCTTTCAGGCCATGCGTTTTTGCTTCCTGTGGAAGGGTACGAAAAACGTCGGGGTCCACAGGAGAAACATATAAGTCTAGACCATTCTATACCTTTGATTTACGATAGAAATGAGACTAGAGTGACTTGTACTACAAGTCTTTCAGGCCATGCGTTTTTGCTTCCTGTGGAAGGGTACGAAAAACGGGGTCCACAGGAGAAACATATAAGTCTAGACCATTCTATACCTTTGATTTACGATAGAAATGAGACTAGAGTGATTGTTGTACTACAAGTCTTTCAGGCCATGCGTTTTTGCTTCCTGTGGAAGGGTACGAAAAACGCGGGGTCCACAGGAGAAACATATAAGTCTAGACCATTCTATACCTTTGATTTACGATAGAAATGAGACTAGAGTGATTGTTGTACTACAAGTCTTTCAGGCCATGCGTTTTTGCTTCCTGTGGAAGGGTACGAAAAACGTCGGGGTCCACAGGAGAAACATATAAGTCTAGACCATTCTATACCTTTGATTTACAGAAATGAGACTAGAGTGATTGTTGTACTACAAGTCTTTCAGGCCATGCGTCTTTTGCTTCCTGTGGAAGGGTACGAAAAACGTCGGGGTCCACAGGAGAAACATATAAGTCTAGACCATTCTATACCTTTGATTTACGATAGAAATGAGACTAGAGTGATTGTTGTACTACAAGTCTTTCAGGCCATGCGTTTTTGCTTCCTGTGGAAGGGTACGAAAAACGCGGGGTCCACAGGAGAAACATATAAGTCTAGACCATTCTATACCTTTGATTTACGATAGAAATGAGACTAGAGTGATTGTTGTACTACAAGTCTTTCAGGCCATGCGTCTTTTGCTTCCTGTGGAAGGGTACGAAAAACGTCGGGGTCCACAGGAGAAACATATAAGTCTAGACCATTCTATACCTTTGATTTACGATAGAAATGAGACTAGAGTGATTGTTGTACTACAAGTCTTTCAGGCCATGCGTCTTTTGCTTCCTGTGGAAGGGTACGAAAAACGTCGGGGTCCACAGGAGAAACATATAAGTCTAGACCATTCTATACCTTTGATTTACGATAGAAATGAGACTAGAGTGATTGTTGTACTACAAGTCTTTCAGGCCATGCGTCTTTTGCTTCCTGTGGAAGGGTACGAAAAACGTCGGGGTCCACAGGAGAAACATATAAGTCTAGACCATTCTATACCTTTGATTTACGATAGAAATGAGACTAGAGTGATTGTTGTACTACAAGTCTTTCAGGCCATGCGTTTTTGCTTCCTGTGGAAGGGTACGAAAAACGCGGGGTCCACAGGAGAAACATATAAGTCTAGACCATTCTATACCTTTGATTTACGATAGAAATGAGACTAGAGTGACTTGTTGTACTACAAGTCTTTCAGGCCATGCGTCTTTTGCTTCCTGTGGAAGGGTACGAAAAACGTCGGGGTCCACAGGAGAAACATATAAGTCTAGACCATTTATACCTTTGATTTACGATAGAAATGAGACTAGAGTGATTGTTGTACTACAAGTCTTTCAGGCCATGCGTCTTTTGCTTCCTGTGGAAGGGTACGAAAAACGCGGGGTCCACAGGAGAAACATATAAGTCTAGACCATTCTATACCTTTGATTTACGATAGAAATGAGACTAGAGTGATTGTTGTACTACAAGTCTTTCAGGCCATGCGTCTTTTGCTTCCTGTGGAAGGGTACGAAAAACGTCGGGGTCCACAGGAGAAACATATAAGTCTAGACCATTCTATACCTTTGATTTACGATAGAAATGAGACTAGGTGACTGTTGTACTACAAGTCTTTCAGGCCATGCGTTTTTGCTTCCTGTGGAAGGGTACGAAAAACGCGGGGTCCACAGGAGAAACATATAAGTCTAGACCATTCTATACCTTTGATTTACGATAGAAATGAGAGACTAGTGACTTGTACTACAAGTCTTTCAGGCCATGCGTTTTTGCTTCCTGTGGAAGGGTACGAAAAACGCGGGGTCCACAGGAGAAACATATAAGTCTAGACCATTCTATACCTTTGATTTACGATAGAAATGAGACTAGATGATTTTGTACTACAAGTCTTTCAGGCCATGCGTTTTTGCTTCCTGTGGAAGGGTACGAAAAACGCGGGGTCCACAGGAGAAACATATAAGTCTAGACCATTCTATACCTTTGATTTACGATAGAAATGAGACTAGAGTGATTGTTGTACTACAAGTCTTTCAGGCCATGCGTCTTTTGCTTCCTGTGGAAGGGTACGAAAAACGTCGGGGTCCACAGGAGAAACATATAAGTCTAGACCATTCTATACCTTTGATTTACGATAGAAATGAGACTAGGTGATTGTTGTACTACAAGTCTTTCAGGCCATGCGTCTTTTGCTTCCTGTGGAAGGGTACGAAAAACGTCGGGGTCCACAGGAGAAACATATAAGTCTAGACCATTCTATACCTTTGATTTACGAAATGAGACTAGAGTGACTGTTGTACTACAAGTCTTTCAGGCCATGCGTCTTTTGCTTCCTGTGGAAGGGTACGAAAAACGCGGGGTCCACAGGAGAAACATATAAGTCTAGACCATTCTATACCTTTGATTTACGATAGAAATGAGACTAGAGTGACTGTTGTACTACAAGTCTTTCAGGCCATGCGTCTTTTGCTTCCTGTGGAAGGGTACGAAAAACGCGGGGTCCACAGGAGAAACATATAAGTCTAGACCATTCTATACCTTTGATTTACGATAGAAATGAGACTAGAGTGATTTTGTACTACAAGTCTTTCAGGCCATGCGTTTTTGCTTCCTGTGGAAGGGTACGAAAAACGCGGGGTCCACAGGAGAAACATATAAGTCTAGACCATTCTATACCTTTGATTTACGATAGAAATGAGACTAGAGTGATTTTGTACTACAAGTCTTTCAGGCCATGCGTCTTTTGCTTCCTGTGGAAGGGTACGAAAAACGTCGGGGTCCACAGGAGAAACATATAAGTCTAGACCATTCTATACCTTTGATTTACGATAGAAATGAGACTAGAGTGACTGTTGTACTACAAGTCTTTCAGGCCATGCGTTTTTGCTTCCTGTGGAAGGGTACGAAAAACGCGGGGTCCACAGGAGAAACATATAAGTCTAGACCATTCTATACCTTTGATTTACGATAGAAATGAGACTAGACTGATTTTGTACTACAAGTCTTTCAGGCCATGCGTCTTTTGCTTCCTGTGGAAGGGTACGAAAAACGTCGGGGTCCACAGGAGAAACATATAAGTCTAGACCATTCTATACCTTTGATTTACGATAGAAATGAGACTAGAGTGATTGTTGTACTACAAGTCTTTCAGGCCATGCGTCTTTTGCTTCCTGTGGAAGGGTACGAAAAACGCGGGTCCACAGGAGAAACATATAAGTCTAGACCATTCTATACCTTTGATTTACGATAGAAATGAGACTAGAGTGATGTTGTACTACAAGTCTTTCAGGCCATGCGTTTTTGCTTCCTGTGGAAGGGTACGAAAAACGCGGGGTCCACAGGAGAAACATATAAGTCTAGACCATTCTATACCTTTGATTTACGATAGAAATGAGACTAGAGTGATTGTTGTACTACAAGTCTTTCAGGCCATGCGTCTTTTGCTTCCTGTGGAAGGGTACGAAAAACGCGGGGTCCACAGGAGAAACATATAAGTCTAGACCATTCTATACCTTTGATTTACGATAGAAATGAGACTAGGTGATTGTTGTACTACAAGTCTTTCAGGCCATGCGTTTTTGCTTCCTGTGGAAGGGTACGAAAAACGCGGGGTCCACAGGAGAAACATATAAGTCTAGACCATTCTATACCTTTGATTTACGATAGAAATGAGACTAGAGTGATTGTTGTACTACAAGTCTTTCAGGCCATGCGTTTTTGCTTCCTGTGGAAGGGTACGAAAAACGCGGGGTCCACAGGAGAAACATATAAGTCTAGACCATTCTATACCTTTGATTTACGATAGAAATGAGACTAGAGTGATTGTTGTACTACAAGTCTTTCAGGCCATGCGTCTTTTGCTTCCTGTGGAAGGGTACGAAAAACGTCGGGGTCCACAGGAGAAACATATAAGTCTAGACCATTCTATACCTTTGATTTACAGAAATGAGACTAGGTGATTGTACTACAAGTCTTTCAGGCCATGCGTCTTTTGCTTCCTGTGGAAGGGTACGAAAAACGTCGGGGTCCACAGGAGAAACATATAAGTCTAGACCATTCTATACCTTTGATTTACGATAGAAATGAGACTAGAGTGATTGTTGTACTACAAGTCTTTCAGGCCATGCGTCTTTTGCTTCCTGTGGAAGGGTACGAAAAACGTCGGGGTCCACAGGAGAAACATATAAGTCTAGACCATTCTATACCTTTGATTTACGATAGAAATGAGACTAGAGTGATTGTTGTACTACAAGTCTTTCAGGCCATGCGTTTTGCTTCCTGTGGAAGGGTACGAAAAACGGGGTCCACAGGAGAAACATATAAGTCTAGACCATTCTATACCTTTGATTTACGATAGAAATGAGACTAGAGTGATTGTTGTACTACAAGTCTTTCAGGCCATGCGTTTTTGCTTCCTGTGGAAGGGTACGAAAAACGCGGGGTCCACAGGAGAAACATATAAGTCTAGACCATTCTATACCTTTGATTTACGATAGAAATGAGACTAGAGTGATTGTTGTACTACAAGTCTTTCAGGCCATGCGTTTTTGCTTCCTGTGGAAGGGTACGAAAAACGTCGGGGTCCACAGGAGAAACATATAAGTCTAGACCATTCTATACCTTTGATTTACGATAGAAATGAGACTAGAGTGATTGTACTACAAGTCTTTCAGGCCATGCGTCTTTTGCTTCCTGTGGAAGGGTACGAAAAACGCGGGGTCCACAGGAGAAACATATAAGTCTAGACCATTCTATACCTTTGATTTACGATAGAAATGAGACTAGAGTGATTGTTGTACTACAAGTCTTTCAGGCCATGCTCTTTTGCTTCCTGTGGAAGGGTACGAAAAACGCGGGGTCCACAGGAGAAACATATAAGTCTAGACCATTCTATACCTTTGATTTACGATAGAAATGAGACTAGAGTGATTGTTGTACTACAAGTCTTTCAGGCCATGCGTCTTTTGCTTCCTGTGGAAGGGTACGAAAAACGTCGGGGTCCACAGGAGAAACATATAAGTCTAGACCATTCTATACCTTTGATTTACGATAGAAATGAGACTAGAGTGATTGTTGTACTACAAGTCTTTCAGGCCATGCGTCTTTTGCTTCCTGTGGAAGGGTACGAAAAACGCGGGGTCCACAGGAGAAACATATAAGTCTAGACCATTCTATACCTTTGATTTACGATAGAAATGAGACTAGAGTGATTGTACTACAAGTCTTTCAGGCCATGCGTCNTAGGGTGACTGTTGTACTACAATTCTTTCAGGCCATGCGTCTTTTGCTTCCTGTGGAAGGGTACGAAAAACGTCGGGGTCCACAGGAGAAACATATAAGTCTAGACCATTCTATACCTTTGATTTACGATAGAAATGAGACAATAGTGACTGTTGTACTACAAT
>ML133387.1:1280335-1307351 GCA_003864495.1 Nemopilema nomurai | reverse complement strand
CTAGAGTGATGTTGTACTAAAGTCTTTCAGGCCATGCGTCTTTTGCTTCCTGTGGAAGGGTACGAAAAACGTCGGGTCACGGAGAACATATAAGTCTAGACCATTCTATACCTTTGATTTACGACAGAAATGAGACTAGGGTGACTGTTGTACTACAAGTCTTTCAGGCCATGCGTCTTTTGCTTCCTGTGGAAGGGTACGAAAAACGTCGGGGTCCACAGGAGAAACATATAAGTCTAGACCATTCTATACCTTTGATTTACGATAAATATGAGACTAGAGTGACTGTTGTACTACAAGTCTTTCAGGCCATGCGTCTTTTGCTTCCTGTGGAAGGGTACGAAAAACGTGGGTCCACAGGAGAAACATATAAGTCTAGACCATTCTATACCTTTGATTTACGATAGAAATGAGACTAGAGTGACTGTTGTACTAAGTCTTTCAGGCCATGCGTCTTTTGCTTCCTGTGGAAGGGTACGAAAAACGTGGGTCCACAGGAAAACATATAAGTCTAGACCATTCTATACCTTTGATTTACGATAGAAATGAGACTAGGTGACTGTTGTACTACAAGTCTTTCAGGCCATGCGTCTTTTGCTTCCTGTGGAAGGGTACGAAAAACGTCGGGTCCACAGGAGAAACATATAAGTCTAGACCATTCTATACCTTTGATTTACGATAGAAATGAGACTAGAGTGACTGTTGTACTACAAGTCTTTCAGGCCATGCGTCTTTTGCTTCCTGTGGAAGGGTACGAAAAACGTCGGGGTCCACAGGAGAAACATATAAGTCTAGACCATTCTATACCTTTGATTTACGAAGAATGAGACTAGGTGACTGTTGTACTACAAGTCTTTCAGGCCATGCGTCTTTTGCTTCCTGTGGAAGGGTACGAAAAACGTCGGGTCCACAGGAGAAACATAAGTCTAGACCATTCTATACCTTTGATTTACGATAGAAATGAGACTAGAGTGACTGTTGTACTACAATTCTTTCAGGCCATGCGTCTTTTGCTTCCTGTGGAAGGGTACGAAAAACGTCGGGGTCCACAGGAGAACATATAAGCCTAGACCATTCTATACCTTTGATTTAAGACAGAAATGAGACTAGGGTGACTGTTGTACTTAAAGTCTTTCAGGCCATGCGTCTTTGCTTCCTGTGGAAGGGTACGAAAAAACGTCGGGTCCACAGGAGAAACATATAAGCCTAGACCATTCTATACCTTTGATTTAAGACAGAAATGAGACTAGGGTGACTGTTGTACTACAATTCTTTCAGGCCATGCGTCTTTTGCTTCCTGTGGAAGGGTACGAAAAACGTCGGGGTCCACAGGAGAAACATATAAGCCTAGACCATTCTATACCTTTGATTTAAGACAAAATGAGACTAGGGTGACTGTTGTACTACAATTCTTTCAGGGCATGCGTCTTTTGCTTCCTGTGGAAGGTTACCAAAAACGTCGGGGTCCACAGGAGAAACATATAAGTCTAGACCATTCTATATCTTTTATTTAAGACAGAAATGAGACTAGGGAGACTGTTGTAGTACAATTCTTTCAGGCCATGCGTCTTTTGTTTCCTGTGGAAGGGTACGAAAAACGTCAGGGTCAACAGGAGAAACATATAAGTCTAGACCATTCTATACCTTTGATTTAACACAGAAATGAGACTAGGGTGACTGTTGTACTACAATTCTTTCAGGCCATGCATCTTTTGCTTCCTGTGGAAGGGTACGAAAAACGTCGGGGTCCACAGGAGAAACATATAAGTCTAGACCATTCTATCCTTTGATTTACGATTAAAATGAGACTAGAGTGACTGTTGTACTGAAAGTCTTTCAGGCCATGCGTCTTTTGCTTCCTGTGGAAGGGTACGAAAAACGTAGGATCCACAGGAGAAACATATAAGTCTAGACCATTCTATACCTTTGTTTTCGATAAAAATGTGACTAGAGTGACTGTTGTACTTAAAGTCTTTCAGACCATGCGTCTTTTCCTTCCTGTGGAAGGGTACGGAAACCGTTTGGGTCCACAGGACAAACATATAAGTCTAGACCATTCTATACCTTTGATTTACGATAAAAATGAGACTAGAGTGACTGTTGTACTGAAAGTCTTTCAGGCCATGCGTCTTTGGCTTCCTGTGGAAGGGTACGAAAAACGTCGGGGTCCACAGGAGAAACATGTAAGTCTAGACCATTCTAAACCTTTGATTTGATAGAAATGAGACTAGAGTGACTGTTTACTACAAGTCTTTCAGGCCATGCGTCTTTTGCTTCCTGTGGAAGGGTACGAAAAACGTCGGGGTCCACAGGAGAAACATATAAGTCTAGACCATTCTATACCTTTGATTTAAGACAGAAATGAGACTAGGGTGACTGTTGTACTACAATTCTTTCAGCCATGCGTCTTTTGCTTCCTGTGTGAAGGGTACGAAAAACGTCGGGGTCCACAGGAGAAACATGTAAGTCTAGACCATTCTATACCTTTGATTTACGAAAGAAATGAGACTAGAGTGACTTTTGTACTTAAAGTCTTTCAGGCCATGCGTCTTTTGCTTCCTGTGGAAGGGTACGAAAAACGTCGGGGTCCACAGGAGAAACATATAAGCCTAGACCATTCTATACCTTTGATTTAAGACAGAAATGAGACTAGGGTGACTTTTGTACTTAAAGTCTTTCAGGCCATGCGTCTTTTGCTTCCTGTGGAAGGGTACGAAAAACGTCGGGGTCCACAGGAGAAACATATAAGCCTAGACCATTCTATACCTTTGATTTAAGACAGAAATGAGACTAGGGTGACTGTTGTACTACAATTCTTTCAGGCCATGCGTCTTTTGCTTCCTGTGGAAGGGTACGAAAAACGTCGGGGTCCACAGGAGAAACATATAAGCCTAGACCATTCTATACCTTTGATTTAAGACAAAAATGAGACTAGGGTGACTGTTGTACTACAATTCTTTCAGGGCATGCGTCTTTTGCTTCCTGTGGAAGGTTACCAAAAACGTCGGGGTCCACAGGAGAAACATATAAGTCTAGACCATTCTATATCTTTTATTTAAGACAGAAATGAGACTAGGGAGACTGTTGTAGTACAATTCTTTCAGGCCATGCGTCTTTTGCTTCCTGTGGAAGGGTACGAAAAACGTCGGGGTCCACAGGAGAAACATATAAGTCTAGACCATTCTATACCTTTGATTTAAGACAGAAATGAGACTAGGGTGACTGTTGTACTACAATTCTTTCAGGCCATGCGTCTTTTGCTTCCTGTGGAAGGGTACGAAAAACGTCGGGGTCCACAGGAGAAACATATAAGTCTAGACCATTCTATACCTTTTATTTAAGACAGAAATGAGACTAGGGAGACTGTTGTACTACAATTCTTTCAGGCCATGCGTCTTTTGCTTCCTGTGGAAGGTACGAAAAACGTCGGGGTCCACAGGAGAAACATGTAAGTCTAGACCATTCTATACCTTTGATTTACGAAAGAAATGAGACTAGAGTGACTGTTGTACTTAAAGTCTTTCAGGCCATGCATCTTTTGCTTCCTGTGGAAGGGTACGAAAAACGTCGGGATCCACAGGAGAAACATATAAGTCTAGACCATTCTATACCTTTGATTTAAGACAGAAATGAGACTAGGGTGACTGTTGTACAACAATTCTTTCAGGCCACGCGTCTTTTGCTTCCTGTGGAAGGGTACGAAAAACGTCGGGGTCCACAGGAGAAACATATAAGTCTAGACCATTCTATACCTTGATTTAAGACAGAAACGAGACTAGGGTGACTGTTGTACTACAAGTCTTTCAGGCCATGCGTCTTTTGCTTCATGTGGAAGGGTACGAAAAACGTCGGGTCCACAGGAGAAACATATAAGTCTAGACCATTCTATACCTTTGATTTAAGACAGAAACGAGACTAGAGTGACTGTTGTACTACAAATCTTTCAGGTCATGCGTCTTTTGCTTCATGTGGAAGGGTACGAAAAACGTCGGGGTCCACAGGAGAAACATATAAGTCTAGACCATTCTATACCTTTGATTTAAGACAGAATTGAGACTAGGGTGACTGTTGTACTACAATTCTTTCAGTTCATGCGTCTTTGGCTTCATGTGGAAGGGTACGAAAAACGTCGGGGTCCACAGGAGAAACATATAAGTCTAGACCATTCTATACCTTTTGTTGTGATCTAATTGTTGTAAGCTGCAGGAGACTTCCTGTGTCTCCTGTAGTGCAGCACGTTGTATGTTGGATAATTAGTTTTGAGATTTTGAGATCTAGAACGGAGCCAGATTTGTGAGTTTCTCTGAGCCTTCTCTGCGAACCCTGAAACGCAACATTTGGTGACAGAGACCAGAGCTAGGCAGAGGAGATATCCATCATGGCCGCTGTTGTTCCTGACAAGTTCGATTCTGGCGATTTTGTCAGTTGGCTCCGCGATTTTGAGTGTTGTGCCACCGCTAATGGATGGTCAGTCGATGCCAAATTGTGCAAGCTGCCTGCTTTTCTTCGTGGTCAGGCCGCCTCCTACTTTCATGCCCTGGACAACGACCAGAAGGACACCTTTGCTCACCTTACGGCTGCATTACGAAACGTTTTCTGTCCCGTGGTGGCTCGGGAACAACATTACCGTGATTTCGAGCAACGCGCCCTCAGACCTCACGAAGATCCTTCGCTTTTTCTATGGGACCTTGGTCAGATTTTGGACAGAGCAGATCCAGCCCTAACCGCCGATGCTAAAGAAGCGTTACTGAGTCGCCAGTTTATCAGAGGGTTGCCCCAAACCCTGCGAATTCGCTTATTAGAGAATGATCCTACGCCTACTTTAAAAACGATGAAGGATTTCGTGCATCGTTTTCGTGCTGTTCAATCTGCCCAGGCACATGACCTTGCCGCTGTTTGCTCTTCCGGTGAAAACTGTGCCAACACCTCTCCACATGCTTCGCTGCTGCGTTCCGTTGATCAGCTGACAGCGGCTGTTGCAACATTGACCACCAACCAACAACAACTACAAGCCGCTGTGGAGGCGAAAGACCAAACCGACCACGTGTCTTCTATTCCAAGATGGCCGACACGACAGAATGGCCTAGGCCGAAATCGCCAACAACAACGCTGCTTCAACTGTAACCAAGTGGGTCACTTTGCCAGAGACTGCCCATGGGACACTCATTGTTCTCTTTGCCGTGGTTGGGGCCATGGTAAGGCCCAATGCGCCAACAACTTTCGTGTTTCTGCCCGCCAGTCCTCATCCAGAAGATGGAGAACTCAAGATCCAGAGAACTCTTAGCACTTATCTGTAACCGCCAATAGAGTGAGTTCTTATTCAACTAATTCTAACGGTTCTTTAAACTTCAAAGGGGTGCCTCAATGACGGGCTGGGTTGAAGGTCACCCCCTTGTATTTTCAGTTGGTCCACCCTTGATTTCCTCTTTTGTGCCTCCCCGGCCTCTTGTTTGCTGTAAGTTAGGAGGGATTGATGTCCATGCCCTTTTAGATACGGGTTCCATGAAGTCTTTTGTAAGCCAAGCCTTTTTCGACAGACTTCATCCCCGGCCAGTTTTAGCTGAAACCTCCCATACTTGTGTTGGCATTACAGGTCAGCCACTTGATACTGCTGGTAAAACACTACTTGATCTTTCCTTCCCTAATGAGGGCAGTGTTTCGTACTCTGGGATGTTTATAGTATCCTCCACTTTGTTTCAGCCCCTTGAATGTGTTCTAGGATGGGACTTCATCACCTCCAATGGGTTACAGTTGTCTTTTTCAGGTAATGGGACTTATTCTCTTGTGGGTAAGCATGGTTCTACCCCATTAAGCCCTTATACGCGACCAGAAACTGATTCCTCTGGGACCTCGGAAACCACATGCACTGATTCATCTTCTCCATGTTTGCTAGTGCAGTCAGTTAGTCGTAGCCTGTCCTGTCTCATCCAAATTTGCTGTTTGTGTTCCAGGTAGAACGGAAGTATTAGTAGCCTGTTATCTTCCTAAAAGCAATAGAGAGCAACTAGGTATGACATGCCCTGTAGATAATTCAGATTTTCCGTCATGCCTTTTAACAGCTTACACAGTTTGTCAGGCTCAAAACAGAGAGATTACTGTACGGCTCATGAACACTTCTACTGTAAATATTGAAAGTGCAGGCAGGGCAGAAAATTGGTGAATTTTGCCCCTTGGTAGAACAGTATAACCCTCATTCATTTCAGGAACCGAAACAACAGTTAATTGCTACATGTGATACAGTTGATAATCCACAGTTAGCGTCTCAGCTTGCTAAGCAAATTGATTCCTCATTGCCTGCGAATGCCATTCTCAATACCTTATTGCAATTCAGTGATGTTCTTAATGAAGGTCTAGGCCACACAACTGTTATTGAACACAAAATTGATACCGCTTCATCCTCACCTATCAGACAGTATCCTAGGCCTTACCCTATGCATATCGGGGAGACTAAATCTCAGGTAGCAGAGATGCTTAAGGAAGGGGTGATCCAACCAGTTCAAGCCCCTGGCTTCCCCCATTGTCCTGGTTAGGAAGAAGGATGGTACATACCGTTTTTGTGTGGACTACCGCAAACTTAATGCAGTCACCAAGAAAGATGCACATCCTCTTCCGCGTGTTGATGACCTCTTAGACTCACTTAATGGGTCCTTGATGTTTAGTACGCTTGATCTCCGTTCAGGGTATTGGCAAGTTAGTGTTGCACTGAAGACCGGGAGAAACCGCCTTTGTTACCCCTGATGGGTTATGGGAATTCCTACGATTGCCTTTTGGGGTCTCTGGGGGGCCTGCTACTTTTCAAAGGGCTTTAGAAATAGTTTTATCTGGCTTGACTTATGACACTTGCCTTTGTTATTTTGACGACTTATCATACCATCTACAAGTCAGATCAACAATGTAAGGACTTCATGCTGTCCTTTCCAGATTCCGGGTACACAATCTCCGAGTCAAAGCATCCAAGTGTAAATTCGCAGCTCCTCAAGTTCTATTTCTTGGGCATTAGTATCAAGCAAGGGGTGCATACCGACCCTAGAAAATTCAAGCTGTTTTCTGCTCTCCAAAAACCAACCACGGTTGAACAAGTCAGGTCTTTTTTGGGACTTGCGGGATACTACCGTCGTTTTATCCCTAACTTCGCTGCAGTCTCTCTCCCCTTGGTTAACCTTACCAAGAAAGGGTCTAAATTTGTCTGGACAGAGAAGCAACAAACTTCCTTCGATCTACTCAAGCAACTATTATGCACGCCCCCGTTCTCTCATATCCTCAATTAGATCAGCCCTTTATCCTGCAAACAGATGCTTCGGATGCCGGTCTGGGGCTGTCTTAACTCAGCATTAATGGTCACGAGCATGTTATTTCCTATGCTAGTAGAACTTTGTCTGACCGGGAAAAATCATATTCGGCCACTGAAAAAGAAGCATTTGCTGTTGTGTTGCTACTGACCATTTCCGCCCTTATTTGTTGGGCACCAAATTTACCGTTGTTACAGATCATAGTGCTCTCCGTTGGTTACATTCTGTTGAGCCGAAGGTCGTTTAGCTCGCTGGATAATGGATTTGCAAGAGTACACTTTGACATTATTCATCGGCCAGGTTCAGCCAATGGCAATGCAGATGCCCTCTCCCGTCTCCCAATAATCTGTCTAATCAGCCTAAGGAGGCCAAACCTGCTTGTGCTACCACCGTTGCCTGGTACAACTTGCAACAAGCTCAAATGGAGGATGCAAGTCTAAGTACGATTATTGATTTAAAATCTAACGATTTGCCTAAACCACCCTTCTTTGTTTGGGCTAAAAACCCAATCTTAAGAGTGTTCTGGCATTGTTGGGATGATTTACACCTTGTGAACGGTCTTTTGTTAAGAATTTATGTAGCAATAATGGTTCACTATCCGAATATGCCTTTGTCATCCCAACAAATCTTATTAAGTCTGTTCTGCAAGGCATTCATAGCTCCCCATTTTCCGGTCATTTAGGAATCAAGCGAACCCTTGCACGTGCTCGTACTCGCTTCTTTTGGCCTAAAATGTCCATTCAAATTAAAGACTTTGTACAGTCTTGTCAAGCCTGTGCCCAACACAAACCTGGTACTAATAACAACAAAGCCCCATTGCAGTCTATCGAAGTCAATGAGCCCTTTGTGTTTTGGGCCATGGATTACATGGGCCCCCTACCTGAAACTTCTCGCGGTAATAAACATTTGTTGGTCGTTATGGACCATTTCACCAAGTGGTGTGAAGCCTTTCCCACTAGAGATCAAAAGGCCTCGACTGTTGCTGATATTCTGGTCACTCGTGTTTTCAGTCGATTTGGGCCCCCACTGATTATCCATTCAGACCAAGGAAGAAATTTCGAAAGTAACCTTATCCAGGAAGTCTCTAGGTTGATGGGCATTCACAAGTCCCGCACCACTGCCTATCATCCGCAGTGTGATGGTCTTGTTGAACGCCAAAATAGGACCATCCAAAGCATTCTATCTCCTTTTGTTTCAGCACATCCGGAGGACTGGACAATTGGGTAAGCCTGGCTGTTTACGCCTACAACACAAGCGCTCATGAGTCCACTGGCTACAGTCCTTATGAAATGGTGTTTGGCCGTGATGCCAGAAATCCCTTAGAGGTAGACTTAGGCCTGCCATTGACACACCCCTGTAGCCAGTCAGATTATGTCAAATCAGTTAGAAATGCCTTGCATAATATAAAATTATCTGCTCAGCAACGTTTACAGCAGACTAGAATCAGGCAGTCAGCTCAGTCCCCTAGCTCTAGAACCTGGACCCCTTTTAACCCTGGTCAATCAGTTTGGTTGCGTCGGCCACGGGCTTGGAAATTTGGTGGGAGATGGATTGGGCCCTATGAAGTTCTGTCCAACAAGGGGGTCACTTATAAGTTACGTTCTAAAGTAGGGAAAGAAATGGTTGCCCACCATGACAACCTCAAGCCTTGTGTTTTGCCAGCAAGTAAAGGAATTCCTCTCTGTCCATCACCAGAATCAACGGACATCAATGTTTTAGAGGGAGGAGCTGTACCCCCACCAGTGGGAGGGATTGGTCCTGCAAGGGGGCGGAACCATCGACCGGCTCGATTGAGGCAAACAATTCAACCCCCTTTGAGGTATGGAGAGTTTGTGACCCATTAATGACGGGGGGGGAAGGTGTTGTGATCTAATTGTTGTAAGCTGCAGGAGACTTCCTGTGTCTCCTGTAGTGCAGCACGTTGTATGTTGGATAATTAGTTTTGAGATTTTGAGATCTAGAACGGAGCCAGATTTGTGAGTTTCTCTGAGCCTTCTCTGCGAACCCTGAAACGCAACACTTTGATTTAAGACAGAAATGAGACTAGAGTGACTGTTGTACTACAAGTCTTTCAGGCCATGCGTCTTTTGCTTCCTGTGGAAGGGTACGAAAAACGTCGGGGTCCACAGGAGAAACATATAAGTCTAGACCATTCTATACCTTTGATTTACGATAGAAATGAGACTAGGTGACTGTTGTACTACAAGTCTTTCAGGCCATGCGTCTTTTGCTTCCTGTGGAAGGGTACGAAAAACGTCGGGGTCCACAGGAGAAACATATAAGTCTAGACCATTCTATACCTTTGATTTACGATAGAAATGAGACTAGAGTGACTGTTGTACTACAATCTTTCAGGCCATGCGTCTTTTGCTTCCTGTGGAAGGGTACGAAAAACGTCGGGGTCCACAGGAGAAACATATAAGTCTAGACCATTCTATACCTTTGATTTACGATAGAAATGAGACTAGAGTGACTGTTGTACTACAATCTTTCAGGCCATGCGTCTTTTGCTTCCTGTGGAAGGGTACGAAAAACGTCGGGGTCCACAGGAGAAACATATAAGTCTAGACCATTCTATACCTTTGATTTACGATAGAAATGAGACTAGAGTGACTGTTGTACTACAATCTTTCAGGCCATGCGTCTTTTGCTTCCTGTGGAAGGGTACGAAAAACGTCGGGGTCCACAGGAGAAACATATAAGTCTAGACCATATACCTTTGATTTACGATAGAAATGAGACTAGTGACTGTTGTACTACAATTTTCAGGCCATGCGTCTTTTGCTTCCTGTGGAAGGGTACGAAAAACGTCGGGGTCCACAGGAGAAACATATAAGTCTAGACCATTCTATACCTTTGATTTAGAAAAATGAGACTAGAGTGACTGTTGTACTAGTCTTTCAGGCCATGCGTCTTTTGCTTCCTGTGGAAGGGTACGAAAAACGTCGGGGTCCACAGGAGAAACATATAAGTCTAGACCATTCTATACCTTTGATTTACGATAGAAATGAGACTAGAGTGACTGTTGTACTACAATCTTTCAGGCCATGCGTCTTTTGCTTCCTGTGGAAGGGTACGAAAAACGTCGGGGTCCACAGGAGAAACATATAAGTCTAGACCATTCTATACCTTTGATTTACGATAGAAATGAGACTAGGTGACTGTTGTACTACAATCTTTCAGGCCATGCGTCTTTTGCTTCCTGTGGAAGGGTACGAAAAACGTCGGGGTCCACAGGAGAAACATATAAGTCTAGACCATTCTATACCTTTGATTTACGATAGAAATGAGACTAGGGACTGTTGTACTACAATCTTTCAGGCCATGCGTCTTTTGCTTCCTGTGGAAGGGTACGAAAAACGTCGGGGTCCACAGGAGAAACATATAAGTCTAGACCATTCTATACCTTTGATTTACGATAGAAATGAGACTAGGTGACTGTTGTACTACAATTCTTTCAGGCCATGCGTCTTTTGCTTCCTGTGGAAGGGTACGAAAAACGTCGGGGTCCACAGGAGAAACATATAAGTCTAGACCATTCTATACCTTTGATTTACGATAGAAATGAGACTAGAGTGACTGTTGTACTACAATCTTTCAGGCCATGCGTCTTTTGCTTCCTGTGGAAGGGTACGAAAAACGTCGGGGTCCACAGGAGAAACATATAAGTCTAGACCATTCTATACCTTTGATTTACGATAGAAATGAGACTAGAGTGACTGTTGTACTACAAGTCTTTCAGGCCATGCGTCTTTTGCTTCCTGTGGAAGGGTACGAAAAACGTCGGGGTCCACAGGAGAAACATATAAGTCTAGACCATTCTATACCTTTGATTTACGATAGAAATGAGACTAGGTGACTGTTGTACTACAATCTTTCAGGCCATGCGTCTTTTGCTTCCTGTGGAAGGGTACGAAAAACGTCGGGGTCCACAGGAGAAACATATAAGTCTAGACCATTCTATACCTTTGATTTACGATAGAAATGAGACTAGAGTGACTGTTGTACTACAAGTCTTTCAGGCCATGCGTCTTTTGCTTCCTGTGGAAGGGTACGAAAAACGTCGGGGTCCACAGGAGAAACATATAAGTCTAGACCATTCTATACCTTTGATTTACGACAGAAATGAGACTAGGTGACTGTTGTACTACAATCTTTCAGGCCATGCGTCTTTTGCTTCCTGTGGAAGGGTACGAAAAACGTCGGGGTCCACAGGAGAAACATATAAGTCTAGACCATTCTATACCTTTGATTTACGATAGAAATGAGACTAGAGTGACTGTTGTACTACAAGTCTTTCAGGCCATGCGTCTTTTGCTTCCTGTGGAAGGGTACGAAAAACGTCGGGGTCCACAGGAGAAACATATAAGTCTAGACCATTCTATACCTTTGATTTACGATAGAAATGAGACTAGGTGACTGTTGTACTACAATTCTTTCAGGCCATGCGTCTTTTGCTTCCTGTGGAAGGGTACGAAAAACGTCGGGGTCCACAGGAGAAACATATAAGTCTAGACCATTCTATACCTTTGATTTACGATAGAAATGAGACTAGAGTGACTGTTGTACTACAATTTCTCAGGCCATGCGTCTTTTGCTTCCTGTGGAAGGGTACGAAAAACGTCGGGGTCCACAGGAGAAACATATAAGTCTAGACCATTCTATACCTTTGATTTACGATAGAAATGAGACTAGAGTGACTGTTGTACTACAATCTTTCAGGCCATGCGTCTTTTGCTTCCTGTGGAAGGGTACGAAAAACGTCGGGGTCCACAGGAGAAACATATAAGTCTAGACCATTCTATACCTTTGATTTACGATAGAAATGAGACTAGGTGACTGTTGTACTACAATCTTTCAGGCCATGCGTCTTTTGCTTCCTGTGGAAGGGTACGAAAAACGTCGGGGTCCACAGGAGAAACATATAAGTCTAGACCATTCTATACCTTTGATTTACGATAGAAATGAGACTAGAGTGACTGTTGTACTACAATCTTTCAGGCCATGCGTCTTTTGCTTCCTGTGGAAGGGTACGAAAAACGTCGGGGTCCACAGGAGAAACATATAAGTCTAGACCATTCTATACCTTTGATTTACGATAGAAATGAGACTAGGTGACTGTTGTACTACAATCTTTCAGGCCATGCGTCTTTTGCTTCCTGTGGAAGGGTACGAAAAACGTCGGGGTCCACAGGAGAAACATATAAGTCTAGACCATTCTATACCTTTGATTTACGATAAAATGAGACTAGAGTGACTGTTGTACTACAAGTCTTTCAGGCCATGCGTCTTTTGCTTCCTGTGGAAGGGTACGAAAAACGTCGGGGTCCACAGGAGAAACATATAAGTCTAGACCATTCTATACCTTTGATTTACGATAGAAATGAGACTAGAGTGACTGTTGTACTACAATCTTTCAGGCCATGCGTCTTTTGCTTCCTGTGGAAGGGTACGAAAAACGTCGGGGTCCACAGGAGAAACATATAAGTCTAGACCATTCTATACCTTTGATTTACGATAGAAATGAGACTAGAGTGACTGTTGTACTACAAGTCTTTCAGGCCATGCGTCTTTTGCTTCCTGTGGAAGGGTACGAAAAACGTCGGGGTCCACAGGAGAAACATATAAGTCTAGACCATTCTATACCTTTGATTTACGATAGAAATGAGACTAGAGTGACTGTTGTACTACAATCTTTCAGGCCATGCGTCTTTTGCTTCCTGTGGAAGGGTACGAAAAACGTCGGGGTCCACAGGAGAAACATATAAGTCTAGACCATTCTATACCTTTGATTTACGATAGAAATGAGACTAGAGTGACTGTTGTACTACAAGTCTTTCAGGCCATGCGTCTTTTGCTTCCTGTGGAAGGGTACGAAAAACGTCGGGGTCCACAGGAGAAACATATAAGTCTAGACCATTCTATACCTTTGATTTACGATAGAAATGAGACTAGAGTGACTGTTGTACTACAATCTTTCAGGCCATGCGTCTTTTGCTTCCTGTGGAAGGGTACGAAAAACGTCGGGGTCCACAGGAGAAACATATAAGTCTAGACCATTCTATACCTTTGATTTACGATAGAAATGAGACTAGGTGACTGTTGTACTACAAGTCTTTCAGGCCATGCGTCTTTTGCTTCCTGTGGAAGGGTACGAAAAACGTCGGGGTCCACAGGAGAAACATATAAGTCTAGACCATTCTATACCTTTGATTTACGATAGAAATGAGACTAGAGTGACTGTTGTACTACAATCTTTCAGGCCATGCGTCTTTTGCTTCCTGTGGAAGGGTACGAAAAACGTCGGGGTCCACAGGAGAAACATATAAGTCTAGACCATTCTATACCTTTGATTTACGATAGAAATGAGACTAGTGACTGTTGTACTACAATCTTTCAGGCCATGCGTCTTTTGCTTCCTGTGGAAGGGTACGAAAAACGTCGGGGTCCACAGGAGAAACATATAAGTCTAGACCATTCTATACCTTTGATTTACGATAGAAATGAGACTAGAGTGACTGTTGTACTACAATCTTTCAGGCCATGCGTCTTTTGCTTCCTGTGGAAGGGTACGAAAAACGTCGGGGTCCACAGGAGAAACATATAAGTCTAGACCATTCTATACCTTTGATTTACGATAAAATGAGACTAGAGTGACTGTTGTACTACAATCTTTCAGGCCATGCGTCTTTTGCTTCCTGTGGAAGGGTACGAAAAACGTCGGGGTCCACAGGAGAAACATATAAGTCTAGACCATTCTATACCTTTGATTTAAACAGAAATGAGACTAGGTGACTGTTGTACTACAATCTTTCAGGCCATGCGTCTTTTGCTTCCTGTGGAAGGGTACGAAAAACGTCGGGGTCCACAGGAGAAACATATAAGTCTAGACCATTCTATACCTTTGATTTACGATAAAATGAGACTAGAGTGACTGTTGTACTACAAGTCTTTCAGGCCATGCGTCTTTTGCTTCCTGTGGAAGGGTACGAAAAACGTCGGGGTCCACAGGAGAAACATATAAGTCTAGACCATTCTATACCTTTGATTTACGATAGAAATGAGACTAGAGTGACTGTTGTACTACAAGTCTTTCAGGCCATGCGTCTTTTGCTTCCTGTGGAAGGGTACGAAAAACGTCGGGGTCCACAGGAGAAACATATAAGTCTAGACCATTCTATACCTTTGATTTACGATAGAAATGAGACTAGAGTGACTGTTGTACTACAATCTTTCAGGCCATGCGTCTTTTGCTTCCTGTGGAAGGGTACGAAAAACGTCGGGGTCCACAGGAGAAACATATAAGTCTAGACCATTCTATACCTTTGATTTACGATAGAAATGAGACTAGAGTGACTGTTGTACTACAAGTCTTTCAGGCCATGCGTCTTTTGCTTCCTGTGGAAGGGTACGAAAAACGTCGGGGTCCACAGGAGAAACATATAAGTCTAGACCATTCTATACACTTTGATTTACGATAGAAATGAGACTAGAGTGACTGTTGTACTACAATCTTTCAGGCCATGCGTCTTTTGCTTCCTGTGGAAGGGTACGAAAAACGTCGGGGTCCACAGGAGAAACATATAAGTCTAGACCATTCTATACCTTTGATTTACGATAGAAATGAGACTAGAGTGACTGTTGTACTACAAGTCTTTCAGGCCATGCGTCTTTTGCTTCCTGTGGAAGGGTACGAAAAACGTCGGGGTCCACAGGAGAAACATATAAGTCTAGACCATTCTATACCTTTGATTTACGATAGAAATGAGACTAGAGTGACTGTTGTACTACAAGTCTTTCAGGCCATGCGTCTTTTGCTTCCTGTGGAAGGGTACGAAAAACGTCGGGGTCCACAGGAGAAACATATAAGTCTAGACCATTCTATACCTTTGATTTACGATAAAATGAGACTAGAGTGACTGTTGTACTACAAGTCTTTCAGGCCATGCGTCTTTTGCTTCCTGTGGAAGGGTACGAAAAACGTCGGGGTCCACAGGAGAAACATATAAGTCTAGACCATTCTATACCTTTGATTTACGATAGAAATGAGACTAGAGTGACTGTTGTACTACAATCTTTCAGGCCATGCGTCTTTTGCTTCCTGTGGAAGGGTACGAAAAACGTCGGGGTCCACAGGAGAAACATATAAGTCTAGACCATTCTATACCTTTGATTTACGATAGAAATGAGACTAGAGTGACTGTTGTACTACAAGTCTTTCAGGCCATGCGTCTTTTGCTTCCTGTGGAAGGGTACGAAAAACGTCGGGGTCCACAGGAGAAACATATAAGTCTAGACCATTCTATACCTTTGATTTACGATAGAAATGAGACTAGAGTGACTGTTGTACTACAAGTCTTTCAGGCCATGCGTCTTTTGCTTCCTGTGGAAGGGTACGAAAAACGTCGGGGTCCACAGGAGAAACATATAAGTCTAGACCATTCTATACCTTTGATTTACGATAAAATGAGACTAGGTGACTGTTGTACTACAATCTTTCAGGCCATGCGTCTTTTGCTTCCTGTGGAAGGGTACGAAAAACGTCGGGGTCCACAGGAGAAACATATAAGTCTAGACCATTCTATACCTTTGATTTACGATAAAATGAGACTAGAGTGACTGTTGTACTACAAGTCTTTCAGGCCATGCGTCTTTTGCTTCCTGTGGAAGGGTACGAAAAACGTCGGGGTCCACAGGAGAAACATATAAGTCTAGACCATTCTATACCTTTGATTTACGATAAAATGAGACTAGAGTGACTGTTGTACTACAATCTTTCAGGCCATGCGTCTTTTGCTTCCTGTGGAAGGGTACGAAAAACGTCGGGGTCCACAGGAGAAACATATAAGTCTAGACCATTCTATACCTTTGATTTACGATAGAAATGAGACTAGAGTGACTGTTGTACTACAAGTTTTCAGGCCATGCGTCTTTTGCTTCCTGTGGAAGGGTACGAAAAACGTCGGGGTCCACAGGAGAAACATATAAGTCTAGACCATTCTATACCTTTGATTTACGATAGAAATGAGACTAGGTGACTGTTGTACTACAATCTTTCAGGCCATGCGTCTTTTGCTTCCTGTGGAAGGGTACGAAAAACGTCGGGGTCCACAGGAGAAACATATAAAGTAGACCATTCTAAACCTTTGATTTACGATAAAAATGAGGCTAGAGTGACTGTTGTTTAAAGTCTTTCAGGCCATGCGTCTTTTGCTTCCTGTGGAAGGGTACGAAAAACATCGGGGTCCACAGGAGAAACATGTAAGTCTAGACCATTCTAAACCTTTGATTTACAATAGAAATGAGACTAGAGTGACTGTTGTACTACAGGTCTTTCAGGCCATGCGTCTTTTGCTTCCTGTGGAAGGGTACGAAAAACGTCGGGGTCCACAGGAGAAACATATAAGTCTAGACCATTCTTACCTTTGATTAAGACAGAAATGAGACTAGGTGACTGTTGTACTACAATTCTTTCAGGCCATGCGTCTTTTGCTTCCTGTGGAAGGGTACGAAAAACGTCGGGGTCCACAGGAGAAACATATAAGTCTAGACCATTCTAAACCTTTGATTTACGATAGAAATGAGACTAGAGTGACTGTTGTACTACAAGTCTTTCAGCCATGCGTCTTTTGCTTCCTGTGGAAGGGTACGAAAAACGTCGGGGTCCACAGGAGAAACATATAAGTCTAGACCATTCTATACCTTTGATTTACGATACAAAATAGACTAGAGTGACTGCTGTACTTAAAGTCTTTCAGGCCATGCGTTTTGCTTCCTGTGGAAGGGTACGAAAAACGTCGGGGTCCACAGGAGAAACATGTAAGTCTAGACCATTCTAAACCTTTGATTTACAATAGAAATGAGACTAGAGTGACTGTTGTACTACAGGTCTTTCAGGCCATGCGTCTTTTGCTTCCTGTGGAAGGGTACGAAAATCGTCGGGGTCCACAGGAGAAACATATAGGCCTAGACCATTCTATACCTTTGATTTAAGATAGAAATGAGACTAGGGTGACTGTTGTACTACAATTCTTTCAGGCCATAATTCATTTGCTTCCTGTGGAAGGGTACGAAAAACCTAGGGGTCCACAGGAGAAACATGTAAGTCTAGACCATTCTAAACCTTTGATTTACGATAGAAATGAGACTAGAGTGACTGTTGTACTACAAGTCTTTCAGGCCATGCGTCTTTTGCTTTCTGTGGAAGGGTACGAAAAACGTCGGGGTCCACAGGAGAAACATATAAGTGTAGCGAGTCACGTGATTTCCGTGACTTCCGTTAAAGCTTGTAGTATTGTTGAATAACTTGTGATATGATCAGTCTTTTGAGTTATCGAAACGAAGTGAAGTCCATTCGTCTTGTCTCTCTTCTTGCCGAACCTATACGCAACCGTTACAATTGGTGACAGAGGTACAAGGCTGAGTTTCGAGAGATCATGGCTTCTATATCGATTGTTCCTGAGAAGTTTGAATCCGGAGATTTTGTTGGGTGGCTTCGCAATTTTAATTGCTGTGCCACTGCAAACAACTGGACAAGTGACGACAAACTCAAAAAGTTGCCTGCATTTTTAAAAGGCCCGGCCGCTGCGTACTTCCATTGCTTACCTGCCGCAAAGAAGGACAGTTTTGGTGCTCTGACAACGCATCTCACAGAAGCGCTCTGCCCCAAGATTGATCGCGAAAGATACTACTGTGAGTTTGACTGCCGTACCCTCCGACCGAATGAAGACCCTTCGTTACTGTTGTGGGATTTGGAGGACCTATTACACAAAGCTGACCCAGACTTAACCGATGATGCCAGACACGCCCTTTTGGAACGACAGTTCATGAAATGTCTCCCGCAAGATGTTCGCCTTCGCCTCCTGGAGAGCAACCCAACGCCTTTCTTGGAGGACATGCGTGCCTTTGTTCATAGGTGCCGTGCCATTCATCACCTCAGTGTTACGCCATCCACAGCTTTTGCCTCCTGCCATGCTTCACCTTCCGGTCAGCTGTCTTCTCCGAATGAGGACTTCCAGAGCGCTATTAAAAGCCTCACCGCCGCTGTTGCTGCGCTGTCCAATGACCAGCGGGAAATCAAAGCCGCCTTGAAGCAACAACAACAGCCACTACAACCACATTCTGCAAAATGGCGGCCTCTACCACGTCGTGTTCCAAATGGTCGCTGCTTCAACTGCAACCAGGTTGGCCATTTCGCCAACAGCTGTCCGTGGGATGAACATTGCGCTATGTGCCGTGGATGGGGGCACTCAAAAGGCCAGTGCCCTAATAACTTTTTGCAAGCCCCAAGAGTTCCTCGAAATGCTGCCACGGGAAGACGCCATATTGACTTTGATAACGGGGATTTCCCAACTCACATTGTAAGTGATAATACCAAGTCTTTAAACTTCAAAGGGGTGCCTCAGTAAAGGGCTGGATTGAAGGTCACCCCCATATTTTCTCGCTTGCTCCCATTGGGTCCAATACCCCCCAGCCCCCTACTGTCCAATGTTCTTTAGGAGGTTTGAGTGTCAGTGCTTTGATTGATACTGGGTCTATGAAGTCCTTTATTTCTCGTGGTGTTCATCAAAGGATCAAACCCCAGCCTGCTCTTTTTGCTGAACATTCCCAATGCATTGGCATCACTGGTCAACCTTTACATGTTGATGGAACCACACAGGTTAAGCTATCATTCCCAGGTAATCATACCTTTTCATATCCAGGTAATTTTCTTGTCTCCGCCAGCCTGTTTAAGCCTTTGCAATGTCTTCTGGGCTGGGATTTCTTAACCTCCAATGGGCTTCAGCTCTCTTATACGAATAATGGAACGTATTTCCTAGAGGGTAGTCATGGTTCCACTCCATTATTCCCTTACCAAGCCCAACTCTCTCCTGATTCGATGTCTGAACAGAGCGAGGTAGCCAATGCTGAAGTTTCACCTTGTTTGCTTGTCCAGTCAACACAGAGGGGTCCAGTTCCTGTCACCCTTTCTAATAGTGTTTGTATTCCAGGTCGCTCTGAAGTTTTAGTGACTTGCAAAATTCCACAGGGTAGTAAAGAGCAGTTAGGGATGGTTTCACCCCTTTCAGACAGTTCTAGTCTACCAACTCATGTTTTCCCAGCATATACTGTATGTCAGGCTCAGTCTAGAAACCTTGTAGTTCGTCTCATGAATACTTCCAATGTTGATATTGAATTACAGGCCGGTCAAAGGGTGAGTGAATTCTCCCCCCTTGTTGAAGTCCCTCATGTTTCTAATTCTTGCAGGCCTTCTCATGTTGTCAATTTTTCTAGCACTATAAATTCTGATAGTACAATTTGTTCACAACTTGAGCATGCCTTAAGTCCAGGCCTCAGTGCCAGTGACCGTCAGACTATTCTTAAAACCCTACTTGAGTTTTCTGATGTTTTTGAAGAGAGCTTAGGTCACACCAATGTGCTCCAACATAACATTGACACAGGTAATGCTTCTCCAATTCGGCAATATCCACGCCGACTCCCTTATGCGTACAGAGAGGAGACTAAGGCCCAGGTTAAAGACATGTTAGAACAAGGCGTCATTCAACCTAGTAATAGCCCTTGGGCCTCCCCCATTGTCCTTGTCAAAAAAAAGGATGGCACTTATCGTTTTTGCATAGATTATCGCAAGTTGAATAGTGTCACAAAAAAGGATGCACACCACTTCCTAGGGTGGATGATTTACTTGATGCACTCCAAGGCTCTTGCTTATTTAGCACCCTAGACCTGCGATCAGGGTATTGGCAAATCAGTGTCAACCCCCAGGATAGGGAAAAGACATCCTTCATCACCCCTGATGGCTTATGGGAATTTTGCCGCCTTCCCTTTGGCGTTTCTGGGGGTTGTGCTACGTTTCAACGTGCTATAGAAATTGTGCTATCTGGACTCACATATGATACATGCCTTTGTTATTTTGATGACGTCATTGTTCCTTCCTCTAATTTGAAGCAGCACTGTGACCGGCTGGCAAGTGTTCTAACAAGGTTCCGCTCCCATAATTTACGCGTAAAAGCTACTAAATGTCATTTTGGTGCTGCAAGTGTTCTTTTTCTTGGTCGTGTCGTATCTTCTGAGGGTGTTCATACTGACCCCAAAAAGATTGAAGCCGTATCTAAACTCCCTAACCCCCAGAATGTGGAGCAGGTTCGCTCATTTCTGGGTCTTTCTGGGTATTACCGTCGCTTCATTCCAAAGTTTGCAACTATATCTGCACCACTTGTGGCATTAACCAAGAAAGGGGCTAAGTTTTTATGGACTCAAAAGCAACAGGATGCATTTACTTCACTGAAATACCACTTATGTAATGCTCCTATCTTAGCTGATCCCCAGCTCGACCAACCATTTATACTCCAAACTGATGCCTCTGACATTGGTGTTGGAGCTGTGCTAACTCAGCTTGATCACTCAGGTATTGAACATGTTCTTTCTTACGCCAGTAGATCATTAACAGACCGTGAACAGAAGTATTCTGCTACCGAGAAGGAAGCTTTAGCAATTGTATTTGCCACTGATCATTTTCGCCCTTATTTACTAGGCAACAAATTCACTGTGGTTACAGATCATAGTGCTCTTCGTTGGCTGCACTCTCTTGAGCCAAAAGGCCGTATTGCCAGATGGATTATGGACTTGCAGGAGTATTCTTTTGAGGTACGCCATAGGCCAGGCTCTGAAAATGGAAATGCTGATGCACTTTCACGTTTGGTCTCAACTAGTCGTAATCAGAGTGTTACCATGCCAACAAAACCCTTCCAAAACTGTGCTACAACTGTAACCCCAGGCTTTAATCTTCAAGAAGCTCAGCATCGAGATCCTCGCTTAAGCACTATTATTGGCCTCAAATCTGCAGACATGCCTAAGCCACCTCTATTTGCCTGGTCTCATGACCCTGTATTAAAAGCATTTTGGCATTGTTGGAATTCCTTACACCTTGTTAATGGCCTTCTTGTCAAAAGTTCAACTGCTGAGAGGCTTTTACCAGAGTATTCTTTTGTTGTTCCATCTGCCTTGATTCCGTCTGTTTTGCAAGGCATACACAGCAGTCCTTTTTCGGGCCATTTAGGTATTAGACGAAGCATTTTGCGCACCAAACATCGCTATTTCTGGCCCATGATGAAAACGCAAATTTCTGATTTTGTCAAATCTTGCCAAATTTGTGCCAGAAACAAATTAGATCCATCCAACAACACTGCCCCCCTCAAACATGTCACCGTCAATGAGCCCTTTGTTTTCTGGGCAATGGACTATATGGGCCTGAAACCAGCCGGGGTAACAAACACTTGCTTGTTGTCATGGACCACTTCACAAAGTGGTGTGAAGTATTCCCTACAAAGGATCAGAAAGCTCATACAGTTGCTGACCTTTTAGTTAAACGTGTTTTTAGTCGTTTTGGTCCACCCACTATCATTCACTCCGACCAAGGGCGCAACTTTGAGAGCCATTTGATGCAGGAAATTTGCATGTTAATGGGGACACATAAGTCTAGAACCACTGCTTACCATCCTCAGTGTGATGGACTTGTCGAGCGCCATAATCGAACTATTCAGGATATTCTGTCCTCTTTTGTTAGTGATCATAAGGATGACTGGGATAGATGGGTAAGTCTTGTTGTCTATGCATATAACACAAGCACGCACGAGTCTACTGGGTTTAGTCCCTATGAGTTGGTCTTTGGTCGTCAGGCTCGTACACCTCTTGAGTTGGACTTGCAAATTCCCTTAAAGAACCCTTGTAGTCAGTCTGAGTACTCACAGTCTATTCGTCAGTCTCTGCAATCTATAAGGCAGTTAGCTCAACAGAACCTTTTATCCAGTAGATCTAGACAGAAAAAGTACTACGATCAGCGTGCTAGGAACTGGAACCCACACCCTGTTGGCAGTTCGGTTTGGTTACGTCGCCCGAAGCCATGGAAGTTCGGAAGTAGATGGATTGGACCATTTAAGATCGTCTCTAGAAAGGGGGTTAATTATACCATACGTTCCGTAGGGGGTAGCGATAAGGTTGTTCATCACAACAATCTTAAAACCTGTGTTGTCCCAGCTGATAAAGGGGTCCCTTTCTGTGCTGTTCCGGAAGCTCCAGAGTCGCAAATCATGGTAGGTGATCCCATCCTATACGCAACCGTTACATAAGTCTAGACCATTCTATACATTTGATTTACGATAAAATGAGACTAGAGTGACTGTTGTACTAAAGTCTTTCAGGCCATGCGTCTTTTGCTTCCTGTGGAAGGGTACGAAAAACGTCGGGGTCCACAGGAGAAACATATAAGTCTAGACCATTCTATACCTTTGATTTACGATAGAAATGAGACTAGAGTGACTGTTGTACTACAATTTTCAGGCCATGCGTCTTTTGCTTCCTGTGGAAGGGTACGAAAAACGTCGGGGTCCACAGGAGAAACATATAAGTCTAGACCATTCTATACCTTTGATTTACGATAAAATGAGACTAGAGTGACTGTTGTACTACAAGTCTTTCAGGCCATGCGTCTTTTGCTTCCTGTGGAAGGGTACGAAAAACGTCGGGGTCCACAGGAGAAACATATAAGTCTAGACCATTCTATACCTTTGATTTACGATAGAAATGAGACTAGAGTGACTGTTGTACTACAATCTTTCAGGCCATGCGTCTTTTGCTTCCTGTGGAAGGGTACGAAAAACGTCGGGGTCCACAGGAGAAACATATAAGTCTAGACCATTCTATACCTTTGATTTACATAGAAATGAGACTAGAGTGACTGTTGTACTACAATCTTTCAGGCCATGCGTCTTTTGCTTCCTGTGGAAGGGTACGAAAAACGTCGGGGTCCACAGGAGAAACATATAAGTCTAGACCATTCTATACCTTTGATTTACGATAAAATGAGACTAGAGTGACTGTTGTACTACAATCTTTCAGGCCATGCGTCTTTTGCTTCCTGTGGAAGGGTACGAAAAACGTCGGGGTCCACAGGAGAAACATATAAGTCTAGACCATTCTATACCTTTGATTTACGATAGAAATGAGACTAGAGTGACTGTTGTACTACAAGTCTTTCAGGCCATGCGTCTTTTGCTTCCTGTGGAAGGGTACGAAAAACGTCGGGGTCCACAGGAGAAACATATAAGTCTAGACCATTCTATACCTTTGATTTACGATAGAAATGAGACTAGGTGACTGTTGTACTACAATCTTTCAGGCCATGCGTCTTTTGCTTCCTGTGGAAGGGTACGAAAAACGTCGGGGTCCACAGGAGAAACATATAAGTCTAGACCATTCTATACCTTTGATTTACGATAGAAATGAGACTAGAGTGACTGTTGTACTACAATCTTTCAGGCCATGCGTCTTTTGCTTCCTGTGGAAGGGTACGAAAAACGTCGGGGTCCACAGGAGAAACATATAAGTCTAGACCATTCTATACCTTTGATTTACGATAGAAATGAGACTAGAGTGACTGTTGTACTACAATCTTTCAGGCCATGCGTCTTTTGCTTCCTGTGGAAGGGTACGAAAAACGTCGGGGTCCACAGGAGAAACATATAAGTCTAGACCATTCTATACCTTTGATTTACGATAGAAATGAGACTAGAGTGACTGTTGTACTACAAGTCTTTCAGGCCATGCGTCTTTTGCTTCCTGTGGAAGGGTACGAAAAACGTCGGGGTCCACAGGAGAAACATATAAGTCTAGACCATTCTATACCTTTGATTTACGATAAAATGAGACTAGAGTGACTGTTGTACTACAAGTCTTTCAGGCCATGCGTCTTTTGCTTCCTGTGGAAGGGTACGAAAAACGTCGGGGTCCACAGGAGAAACATATAAGTCTAGACCATTCTATACCTTTGATTTACGATAGAAATGAGACTAGAGTGACTGTTGTACTACAAGTCTTTCAGGCCATGCGTCTTTTGCTTCCTGTGGAAGGGTACGAAAAACGTCGGGGTCCACAGGAGAAACATATAAGTCTAGACCATTCTATACCTTTGATTTACGATAGAAATGAGACTAGGTGACTGTTGTACTACAATCTTTCAGGCCATGCGTCTTTTGCTTCCTGTGGAAGGGTACGAAAAACGTCGGGGTCCACAGGAGAAACATATAAGTCTAGACCATTCTATACCTTTGATTTACGATAGAAATGAGACTAGAGTGACTGTTGTACTACAAGTCTTTCAGGCCATGCGTCTTTTGCTTCCTGTGGAAGGGTACGAAAAACGTCGGGGTCCACAGGAGAAACATATAAGTCTAGACCATTCTATACCTTTGATTTATAGAAATGAGACTAGAGTGACTGTTGTACTACAATCTTTCAGGCCATGCGTCTTTTGCTTCCTGTGGAAGGGTACGAAAAACGTCGGGGTCCACAGGAGAAACATATAAGTCTAGACCATTCTATACCTTTGATTTACGATAGAAATGAGACTAGAGTGACTGTTGTACTACAAGTCTTTCAGGCCATGCGTCTTTTGCTTCCTGTGGAAGGGTACGAAAAACGTCGGGGTCCACAGGAGAAACATATAAGTCTAGACCATTCTATACCTTTGATTTACGAAATGAGACTAGAGTGACTGTTGTACTACAAGTCTTTCAGGCCATGCGTCTTTTGCTTCCTGTGGAAGGGTACGAAAAACGTCGGGGTCCACAGGAGAAACATATAAGTCTAGACCATTCTATACCTTTGATTTACGATAGAAATGAGACTAGAGTGACTGTTGTACTACAAGTCTTTCAGGCCATGCGTCTTTTGCTTCCTGTGGAAGGGTACGAAAAACGTCGGGGTCCACAGGAGAAACATATAAGTCTAGACCATTCTATACCTTTGATTTACGATAGAAATGAGACTAGAGTGACTGTTGTACTACAATCTTTCAGGCCATGCGTCTTTTGCTTCCTGTGGAAGGGTACGAAAAACGTCGGGGTCCACAGGAGAAACATATAAGTCTAGACCATTCTATACCTTTGATTTACGACAGAAATGAGACTAGGTGACTGTTGTACTACAATTCTTTCAGGCCATGCGTCTTTTGCTTCCTGTGGAAGGGTACGAAAAACGTCGGGGTCCACAGGAGAAACATATAAGTCTAGACCATTCTATACCTTTGATTTACGATAGAAATGAGACTAGAGTGACTGTTGTACTACAAGTCTTTCAGGCCATGCGTCTTTTGCTTCCTGTGGAAGGGTACGAAAAACGTCGGGGTCCACAGGAGAAACATATAAGTCTAGACCATTCTATACCTTTGATTTACGATAGAAATGAGACTAGAGTGACTGTTGTACTACAAGTCTTTCAGGCCATGCGTCTTTTGCTTCCTGTGGAAGGGTACGAAAAACGTCGGGGTCCACAGGAGAAACATATAAGTCTAGACCATTCTATACCTTTGATTTACGATAGAAATGAGACTAAGTGACTGTTGTACTACAAGTCTTTCAGGCCATGCGTCTTTTGCTTCCTGTGGAAGGGTACGAAAAACGTCGGGGTCCACAGGAGAAACATATAAGTCTAGACCATTCTATACCTTTGATTTACGATAGAAATGAGACTAGAGTGACTGTTGTACTACAATCTTTCAGGCCATGCGTCTTTTGCTTCCTGTGGAAGGGTACGAAAAACGTCGGGGTCCACAGGAGAAACATATAAGTCTAGACCATTCTATACCTTTGATTTACGATAGAAATGAGACTAGAGTGACTGTTGTACTACAAGTCTTTCAGGCCATGCGTCTTTTGCTTCCTGTGGAAGGGTACGAAAAACGTCGGGGTCCACAGGAGAAACATATAAGTCTAGACCATTCTATACCTTTGATTTACGATAGAAATGAGACTAGAGTGACTGTTGTACTACAATCTTTCAGGCCATGCGTCTTTTGCTTCCTGTGGAAGGGTACGAAAAACGTCGGGGTCCACAGGAGAAACATATAAGTCTAGACCATTCTAACCTTTGATTTACGATAGAAATGAGACTAGAGTGACTGTTGTACTACAATTTTCAGGCCATGCGTCTTTTGCTTCCTGTGGAAGGGTACGAAAAACGTCGGGGTCCACAGGAGAAACATATAAGTCTAGACCATTCTATACCTTTGATTTACGATAGAAATGAGACTAGAGTGACTGTTGTACTACAAGTCTTTCAGGCCATGCGTCTTTTGCTTCCTGTGGAAGGGTACGAAAAATCGGGGTCCACAGGAGAAACATATAAGTCTAGACCATTCTATACCTTTGATTTACGATAGAAATGAGACTAGAGTGACTGTTGTACTACAATCTTTCAGGCCATGCGTCTTTTGCTTCCTGTGGAAGGGTACGAAAAACGTCGGGGTCCACAGGAGAAACATATAAGTCTAGACCATTCTATACCTTTGATTTACGATAGAAATGAGACTAGGTGACTGTTGTACTACAATCTTTCAGGCCATGCGTCTTTTGCTTCCTGTGGAAGGGTACGAAAAACGTCGGGGTCCACAGGAGAAACATATAAGTCTAGACCATTCTATACCTTTGATTTACGATAGAAATGAGACTAGAGTGACTGTTGTACTACAAGTCTTTCAGGCCATGCGTCTTTTGCTTCCTGTGGAAGGGTACGAAAAACGTCGGGGTCCACAGGAGAAACATATAAGTCTAGACCATTCTATACCTTTGATTTACGATAGAAATGAGACTAGAGTGACTGTTGTACTACAAGTCTTTCAGGCCATGCGTCTTTTGCTTCCTGTGGAAGGGTACGAAAAACGTCGGGGTCCACAG